>JAKSZT010010873.1:7256211-7448472 GCA_026826555.1 Tolypeutes matacus | reverse complement strand
CATTGTGATGACCAAAGCAATGAGATCATGTATGAGAAGGGACTTGGTATAATTCCATGACAAATATACTCATTGGCCAGATGTGGCATCTGAGCTGTACAGGATGGAGCTACATGAAGATTTATCTAGTGATGGCACTGCTGGCATAAGGAGCAGCCCTGGGGTGTCATGGCAGGGGCAGATGCTGATACTGACCCATAGGGAAAACTCCTGTGTCCCCCAGTTCTAGGGTCCTTTGGCATCAAGTTGTTGTCTGCCTCCACCCCCCTGCAATGACTGCCTGAATAACTGACGCCTTAAGCCAGAGGTGGGCCGTGGACCCAACCTAGAAGCATCAGAAGCCTCAAACCCTAGAAGGCACTGGAAACCCCTCTGTTGAGAAACCGCAGAATCTGTCCACGAACTTCACATACAGGCTGCCAAAACAGGAATGAATCACATGGAGGCGAAGTTTCAACCTTTTTATTCAAAGCAGCTTCTCACAATGTATAAATACTGCATATTAGCACACATGAAAAATACAACTTCTAAGGCACCCAGAAATGTGTTCATACACGTTACAGGACCATTCACGAAGAGAGTGTACAATTTGCTCTAGACAGTCAGCGTTTGATAAATCAGAAGATTACTATCCCTTAGTACTGCACCCAGTCTCGGGAAATATTTACAATGTAGTGAGAGAGGGTCAGCTGTACCTGCATTATAATTCTATGAAGTACTCATACTTAAAATATTCAGAACTAGTTAAAGACTCTCCCATGATAATCTGGCAAAATAAAACAAGTAGCCTAATTTGAAAAGGTCTCTGTGGATTTTGGTGTGTGCGCTACATCCATGGTCAAATCCAAACACTCCTAGGATAGGCTGGATAAGTTTTTGGTAGCCTGCTTCATTATCAGAAGTTTGGTAATAAGCCTTACCAATAGAATACCACTTCTTCAGCATCAATTATTTCTCAGTCACTTAATGGACTGGTGTGTTCAGCATGCGTGAGAATAGAAGATCAGTTGGTGTGAGACTCGAAGGAAATTCTCATGCCAAATAGGGATTAGAATGAGTCGATGCAGAACAAAAGGAGGTGGGAAGTTGGCGATTGTATGATCGCACACCACTCAGTGTAGACTCACCTAAAACAGTCATGTTGGAGGCTCGCGCTCAGGTACAGCAGGCTACACGGGTCAGATCACCTGGGGGAATGGCAGGCCTCCACTTTTTATGGTATGGATAAAGGCTGGGACCGCATAACAGAAACACCCACCTGAGAGAATGAGTTTCAATCTCAGAAACTCATCTTTCAGAGCCTTCTCAATGTGATAACTGAATGGTAACTCTGTAGGGTGAACTGGGGTGCATGGAGGGGAGGCCAGGAGGTGGGTGGAAGTGAGCAGTTTCTCTGTGCCATAAAGCATGCACATCTCTGGACAGATGTGCCCACAATCTATGAGACTCGTGCTTTGTTGGAATAATGGAATTCTTTGGTCCTTGGTTTTATTAAAGGCAATATTTTCACAATCCTATCGACATGGAAATTAGAGAATGACTTCAAGCCGGGACTAATAGCACAGGGACAAACTAAATACTAGATGGAAAACTCTACACTGTCTAAACTTCCCAGAGTCACCGGAATGAGCTCCAGCATCAGGCCAGGATGTTAGGCCAATGAGGTGTGGTCAACCCACAGAGACGCAAGGGCTGAAACTCAAAACTAGATATCACTTTGTCTGACTGCCACACCACAAGAATTTGAAGCAAACCTCCATCCTAATGGTCTATAAATTGTCCTTATGAACGCTTACTAGAGATGAATCAAATAACTTGACTTCAGCCATAAGATAACTCTGGATTCAAGATCATCTGTAAAGTTTTGGCAAGGAGAATGAATTGGTGACTATTTAAATGTGGACAACCAAAAAGAATAATTATTTTTTAAAAAAATCTAAATTCAGTTTCTAGATGGTTTTATTAGATCCCAGACACGGGACCCACTGCCGATGAGCTCCACAACTTATGTGCCATTAATACAGCCCCGGGGGGACTGACACAGTGGGTGTGTGTGCTCTGCATCTGGCCTGCCTTTGTCTGCTGAACTCAAGTTTAACAGGGCTTCACACACACACATTTCATTGATAAGACACCGAGGTCAAGTGGGGATGCTGATTATACCATTGAAATTGAATTCAGATTGTCTACACAGTAAGACTCATATGTAAACTTTGTTAATCTCTCTCAAATAGGGCTGACCTCAGCTACACGGGACATTTCCATGTTCTCCCCCAAGAACCTGGGTCAACTGCTGTGGCCAGGAGCAGGAAATGTCATTTGTTCAGAACTAAATGATGGACCAGCAGCCATCCCTATGACCGTGTCCAAACCATGTGAAGAGTACGGAGGTGGCTCTGGAAAACCTGTCCCTGGTCCATTCTTACAGCCAAAGACAATCACCAAGGTGCCCATCTTTGGTCCCTGCTGCTATCAACTCAACCAAACCCTTCCCATAGCCATGAGCTACAGACTACATTGAGTCCTAGCAACATGGCCTTTGTTGCTTAGAAGAAACAACCCGTATTACCTTTTTTTTTTTTTTTTTTTTTTTTTTTTTTTTTGCAACAAGCTTAAGGCTCTGTTCACAAACTTCATCAACTGCCACACAGTGAGAATTTATGGGGAGATCTCAAAATACACATGTAGTTGCAAAGGTTGAAAATTTTACTGATCCTAATGGTAAGGCTTATTCACAAATTCAATATATTTTCAAATTATACTTTGAACTCAATTACTATTAAAAAAAAGAAAATTAACTTGCTCTCTTATAAGAGCATTAGATTCTATAAAAAAAAAAAATACACACAAAACTATTGGCACGAAACCAGTATGCTATTGTTGGAAAGAACAAGTGGTATTAATGGAAAAGATTGCCTAAAACGCATATCCTAATTTACCACAGAAATATAAAAGTTTATATTCTGAAAATATATACTGTATTAAAGTCTGTAAGCATTTCAACCGAAAATTTGCAGAAATAACTAAGCAACACTTATCTACAACAAAAATATACATGCAAGACAACCCCCAAACAGTTTCCCTTGAATATCTACAAAGGCAAAGTGTAGATTTTTAAAGATTATACAAAAACCATTTATAGAGAATAAAATAAAATACTTAAGAAATCTCATTTAGAGTCTTAAATACTGTGTATATTAGTGAGAGTATCTAGACTAATATATACAACAGATCAAAGTATCTGAATACAGAAACATAGAAGAGAAGCAATTCTGCATTTTAAATATTCAATTAGGAAGATTTGAAGATGTTCCTATTTGTTCCTCTTCGTTAAAAAAATTTTCACAGAAATGAGATTGTAAAATGGCATGAATGTGATTAAATTTCAAATTTAAAAAATTTACAAACTTTTTAAAACCAGCAATTAATAAAGGGAAATGCAATTCAGCATTCAGTCAAAGCTATTTTTAAATGTGGACATTCAGAGATACAGGTGCATTGCTAAAAGTCCAATATGGTATCAGTTTTCCATCCTCATACTAAACTCCATATGGGAAAAACATATTTTCATGCTTCAGAAAGAACAATTCCTAGCTTAATCTGTACTGAACAAAAATAACATTTTAAGTCAATTCTCTACTACTTTCTCACAGTTATCCAATTTCATTTCTTCTCAGGTAATATTGATGGTTTTTACTCAAAGGCATTATTCCAAAGCAGGAAGGGAGATTCAGGTGGACTGGTGAAAAGCTGCAGCTTCCCAGTGATGACGCGGGTTCAACCACCTTAACAAAGTTCTGCAGAATATCCTCCTGGACCAGGGCTGCTAACAGACTTTTCCACTGCAAGAGCTTGGGAGCTAAGCATTGTCAGGCTTGGCGCACAGAGGGAAGGCGAGTTCTAACCAATGGCTAACAGGGTGCCAGGCAGCAGACTGCCTAGAGAAGTTTCCTTGTTCAAAGAGATGCCCCTAAACTTTCCGCCCATGGTGGGTCATTCTTTCAACCTCCAAGGAAATTCTGGAACCAGCCACAATTCCTCATTGGTGCCCTAAGGCTCTAGGGAGTGACAGACACACCCACAACATCCAACCCAGGGCGCGGGGGGGTGGGCCAAAGCGGTGAAGAAACGGGAGAGAGGATCCCATGGAGGGATGGAGAGGGCCTGGGGTAGACATTTTTACAATGCAAGTTTGAGCCCTGCCTCAAGAAAATTATTAGGGTAAGCCCTGGTCCAACAGGTCCAGTGTTTTCCATCCCAGGGCAATTGGCTCTACCTGGGTTTCTTCTGCACATTCTCACAGATACCTAGAAAGTGAAAAAATTCAGGGTTCAGTCTCCCCTGAATTTAAGAGACTTCACCAACTTTTGCCAAATTGGTGGAACATCCTTATTGAATTGGCTACTTGGAAACAACCAAAATACAGATGTCTTTTAAAATACCTCCTGTTAAACCTAGAACCTACAAATAAATGGCATGAATTCCACCTTATAAACTGTTCCAATTCCCACCTCAGTCATCAGAGATACCGGAAATGTTTTGAAGTTGGGACTTGATGGATTTCAAAGTGAAACATTTCTGGTTCTTCCAGGAGGGAGCAAAGATAAGCATTGACCAAAAGGAATTTCCAAATATCCCCTTCTGTTTCCATGGAGAATCCTGACACTGCCTTTATAGATGGTGAATGAAGCAGTCCCGATCAGGAGTTAAATGGAAAGCAAGGGGCTCTGTCTTTAGAAGATTTAGTAATGGTGAAGAGATTATCTGCCACAGCACAGGAGAATGAAGGTTCATGTGAGGGCTTTTGGAAATGCATACATTTGTTTTCTCAAAGGAAGAGCAAAAACCCAGGGGATTTAACAATAGGAATTTGGGCAAAAACAGGTGTTTTCCTCGAGTATGCTCTATAGGCTAGGTATGAAGTTCCTACAGAACGTTATGTGGTTGAAGGGGGGCGGTACACAGGACTTCAATTCCATAGTCTTCTGGCTGGGTTTGGCCAAGGTGGCCATCCCCTTCTGACCCCAGATGACACCAGATGGGAAGAGAAGGCAAAAAGCTTCCTCTCCTCCCAGACCCTCATGAAGTCATGGGGAAATGCAAAGGGAGAGAGGTTTTCTAAAAGGGAGAAAAGGCCATCCATATTTAATATCAGGAGTCCAAATAAACTTCAGAGTACCTGTTTAAGGGACTGTGCCTGTAGCTCTAGCATAGGCACTCAACCAGTTTTTTAAAGCACAAAGCTCAGGGCTGTGAAGCCCTCTGCCTGCTCTGTCCAGTGCATCTGGTCACCTTGAGGAGAGGATAAAGGGCTAAAGAGAGAGAAATATAGCAAATGCCCTTCTGCTTCTCAGCCCACCTCGTCTTCCCCAGCTCTGCCCAACTGTAACTGCTCCATTCAACCATCTCCAAGGGTCCAGAAAGGCTGGTGACCAACTAAGGGACAGGGAAGGGAATA
The DNA here is from genome assembly GCA_026826555.1 of Tolypeutes matacus. NCBI lineage: Eukaryota > Metazoa > Chordata > Mammalia > Cingulata > Chlamyphoridae > Tolypeutes > Tolypeutes matacus. The sequence continues at coordinate 7,443,014 of JAKSZT010010873.1, read as the reverse complement.
GCAAGGACCCGTGAGACTAGACAGAGGTTACAATGGAATTAGGAAATCCTGCCATCTCAAGAATCAAACTTTATCTGGGTGTTTGACTCACAGCTGGTTTAAGCCTCATGTATAGAACGCTCCTTCCATTTCTGTGCTCTGTCCTTGATGTTGACCTCTCTCCTTACCATCCAAAAAGCAAACCAAAACCCCTCTTTCGCACAGCTGATCCATGGACTTTGGTCTGATGGCCCAAATACAGCTGCTAGAAACCCCCTACAGCTTCCCTGTGGCAGTCAACAACTAGAAAAAGGATGGATCGTCTTGGCTTTGGGAGGCAAAAAGATTCAGTCCTGATGATAGCTTGACAGAGTAGGAACTTTTCTCCGCCTCCCTGGAAGGCCCAAACCAGGAATCACCACCACATGGAAGAAATGGACTCAAGTCCAAGTCCAGTCATTTGCCCTAAACAAGTAAGTCTGACTCGAGACAATATGCAATCCCTAGACTGGGCCCTATTCCTCACCACTTTCTGATATCAAGTAATTAGGAACTGGGTATGTTTCAGTACCATACAGGCTGGGAGGTCCCTTTATCTCCTAAAAGGCAGCAAACAAGAAGAACCCTCTACCAGGATTTCATCCAAGGACAAGCCTAAAGAACTAGGACTGTATTATTACAGCTGAGAACCATTTTACACATAGAGGATCTGGTGCAGAGCTATTTCTTTTACCCACAGAAATCCTGTTTTCATCTATCTGAATTTTATTTCTACATGGCTCATTGCTAGAATGCACCAAACGGCATGAACCTTGTATGGGATTTGGTCCAGGGCAGTATGAAAATAATATCTGTGTGAACAACAGACATCGTAATACACAAACACAAAATAAATAAATTAAATAAGTCTGATTAAAGAAAAACTTTTTTCCTAGTAGTTCATGTTTTTGTAAAACTAGCTTTACATATAATACACATAAATTATCAGAATTTCCACTTACATTGTTTTAAAAATATATATTTAACAAAACATTTCTAAATGTACAATATCTGGGTTTGTAAATCACTCAATTGGGTTTTAAGACCAAGCCCTAAAAGTCACACAGATTTGCATCAGAGAGGAGACTGAGGCAGGGTCTACACAATTGTTTTGCTTATCAGTCTGGAAATGCCCTAAGACTGACCATCCTCCGTCACACGATGCGCACGTCACCAGAGAGGGCCACAGTGGCCACATCTCCGAATCGGAGGCACTGTGTAGACGCAGCCTGAGTCAGGAGGAGGGAGGAAACTGGTCTCTCCCTTCCTGGACCACGATGGTGCATTTCAGCAAGTGGGGAAAGGACAGGGGACGTGGCAGAGGCCTGGGAAGATTAGCCCTCGAGAGTTCTCTGGCCAGTGGGGGCAGGGAAGCAGGGGAGGCCACGTACGCTGTGTTTCCCATCTATTACACAAAACCAAACCAGTGAGGAGCAACCGAAGGACACGAGGAAATGGACACAACTGTAGGTATGAAGAGACACCTAGACAAGCCTCTTGGCCGGGGTATACCCTGTGCTCCCATTTCTGAAACACGGGCAAAGCTGGAAAGTCAGGTGCCCTCCTGCATGGGGGCAGGTGAGCTAGGGCCCTTCAGACTTCATATATTTTGTCCTGCAGGTAGCTGAACAGGGAATCCAGGCCTTTGGAGGAGCTCCAGAGCTGCTTGAGCATGAGACATTCTTTCTCGTTCACGTCTTCAAGCACTGATTTCAGGAAGCTTCGAACGAGGCATTTCGACTCCTCCAACACCTGAAGGGAAATGGACAGGTCTTGTCATCTGGACTTTGTTCCAGAACAATGTACTAGCCCCTGAGGCCTCAGTTAACCTTCCGATGTTCGAAGCTGTCGGAGACTGCCTCCTCGAGCTCAGAGCTTCCCAGCCTGTGGCCCCAGCAAGGCCTTCAGTCCCTGTGATGGCTGCAAAAGCCTTGTCTCTCACCCAAGGGTGACAACAACACAGTATCATTTTCTGCGGGTGCCATGAAAAGGTTTGGGAAACACGGCTTTAACCTCATGCTGTACACCCCAGTTCCAATACTATCAAACAAGATTAATGACACTTAACTCCAGGATCGTTGAGGACACAGCAGGAGCTGATGAAAGGAGCTAATGACCCACCCCGGCAGCAGTGCCCCTTGTTCAGGTTCAGTAAAGACCAGCAGTAATAATAGTAGTAAGCATTGCGGTGAGCAATAATAGTCAGAGGAGTAGTAGTGACAGTACTTTCAGCAATAACTGTAATAATACTCATAGTAACAAGAGAAATTAATGAAAACAATGCCACCACCACCACCACTGGCCAACAAGCTCTTTGAGCAGTAACCTCCCTGCAGTCTGAGATGAGGCCTTCATGCATCCTTCCACTGGCCTCTACCAACCTCTGCCGATGTCAAGGCTGAAGTTAATGTTCTCCCAAGGTGCTCCTGAACTGATCAAAGCAAGACCAGAGCGCCTTGCTCACGCAGGCTGGCAAAGGGCCGTGACCTTATCCCTCTGCTTGGGCTGGAGGCTGAAGGGTGAAGGATGATGGGCGGGCAGACAGAGAACGCCTCTCTCCCCCCGAGTCTCCTCTGATACCATCTCCCAGAGAGCTGTGGGCTTCACTTTTTAGAGAAGATTTCTTCTCGGGCAAAGCTCCTCAAAGCTCCTGAATTCCTAACCGCTGATGGGAGGGAGACTTCCTTGCAGGATTCCTTGTCTGCTGGCCTCTCCTAAGGGTCTGTGCTCCCCAGGTGTCCCCTCAGTTCCCTGGCTTTTCTCTATCAGCTGTTTCCACCTGGATCTCTCTCCATTGACCACAGAAAGAGACCACACTCATCAACGTGGCTTCCAGGCCTGCCTACCCCCTTACTTTCTTTCTTCTTTTCCCTCGTACACCCTCTGTACTTGCTAGACAGGCCAGAAGCCACTGCCCCCACTCCCCAGGGGTTTTCCCACGCCGGGGTCCTCATTCACAGTTTCCTGGCTTGGCATGTCCACCTGCCTCTCTGTGAAGCTGACCCCAGCATCATGAGCCACCTCCATTTGCCTGGGACTAAGGGGCTTCCTGGGCTATTCGGAGCGACCACCAGGAGATTCCTAGGCAGACTGGGACGAGGTGGTCAGCCTAGTTATTAGGAAGATTAAAGGAGAATCCACAGAGAGCTGAGGAAAGTGCCTGGTCTCTAGGAAGTATTCGACCCCTTCACTTTTAAGCCTCCACCGAGCGGGACCCACATACAATAGGTGCTAAAGAAACGGCTAATAAGTGGACGGGAATCAGGAGGGTCATGACTGCCAGGGGTGGGAGAGTAGGGAAGGGGAGACGGCAGGGAGGGTCGAGGGTCTGGCCTGATAGATCCCACCCAGCACCTCCCCGGCTCTGAAGCACAGAAGGAGACCCGTGGGTGTTATTCTCCCAAATGCCTTTCTCATCTCTGGAAGCAGCCCCATAGTTCCAGAACCTGCCTGTTCTACCTCTTTCAACAGGATATTTCCATATTGTGCTCAGAATGACATGTATGAGATAAAACTGACAATTAAAAACCGGTGCTGCGACAGAGATGCTGTTTGTTTGCATGCTTGGTTTTCAGTGTGTCTTCAGAGTGAAATGGTGATGCTTAAATGTGCCAAGCACTCAGTGGACAGAGGAAATTAAACACAAGGACAGCACGTACTGCTTGCTCTAGCTTCCTCTGTGATGGTTTAATAGCCTTGGTTTTTATTTGCTTTGCTTCTTGAAAACTGTTCATCTTTGAAAACTGTAGAAATTTTGGGTTTTTGTGTGTGTTTAGAAATTTTTTATTTTTACCAAACAACAGGCCCACTGGGCTTAACAGTTAGGAGGTGATAAGCATCCTCTGCAACAGAATGATGGCTATTTTTTCCCCTTTAATACTAGAAGAGAATACCTATGATCTACATCCTCACCTCTGGGTACCGGGACTTCACACCCAGGAGTCTGTGCTTTGGGGGAGTTGAAGGCACCATTTACAAAGTTTAAACCTCCAGCTGGAGATGGTGGGGAGTAGCTAATGGTGCTGACATTGCCTCTCTGGATTCAAACTCTCAGTAGTTAAATTACACAGGCCCTGTCACTACCTGCACGACATTGGACAAGTCAGTCCCTCTGGGCTTCCTCGTCCTCATATGTAAAATGGGTCCCCTGGAAGGAGAAGCACACAGAAGACAGGGACTCACCACGGCGCTGCAGGACGCCATCTCCTTGACGCGTAGCATGACTTCTTGGCTGAAGGTGGTCGGCCAGAAGACCTGTGACACGAGGCCCCGGCTGCAAGCTTCCTGAGCAGTGAGCTTCCGCCCGCAGAACAGCATCTCGTTGGCCTGGAAGGCAAAGGCAGGAGAAGGCTGAGAGCAGGAGCCACCCCGTGGCCGAGCGAGCCCTGGGCGTGCCGTGCGCAAGAATCTCACAGGCAGGATTCTTGATCTGGGCTTGGATCCACTTTGGGAACAACATGCAGAAGATGTTTGCATCTGTGTGTGTTTCTCCAGGTGGAGGGTCCGTAGCTTTCATCTGTCTGGCCCCCATCCCTCCCCATTTCTGGTGACAGAGTCACAGGGGCGGGCACGTGCCTCGGGCTGGGTACATTTCAGTACTGATACCCTAGCTGTGACCACTGGTCCAGGCATAGACAGATGACTGTCCCCAGACCAGTAAAGCTCTGTCTGTGAGGTTTCCCAAGGTGGAGACGATGGGGAAAGAGTCTTTCTCCCACTCTGGCTGGAGGCTAAATGGCCCTGCCCCAGCTCTGGGGACAGGTGCAGGCAACAAGCAAAGGAGAAATGGAGAAAAAGTGCCCGGTGTTTGGATTCCTGGACCCCATGATCCCCTAGAGAAGCTCTACTTCTGGGCTTTTTGGTTCTGAGAGCCCTTAAATTCCTTTCCACTTTCTTAAGCCAGTTAAGTATTACTTCCGTCACTGAAAACCGAAAGGATTCTATCAATACCAACACAGGGGCCTGGGGTTGTGCACAGAGGTCCTCACTGCCCGGCTGTGAAGGGACAGCCACAACCCCGTGGCCTTCCTCAGGCTCTAGTACCCAGGTCTGTCTCTGCAGCCCGCTGCCCAGAGAATTTCCTTTTGCTCTGGAATTTCCCAGCTGCCCTACATGTTCCAGGAGGAAGCACAGTTATGGGGGAGTTCTGGGTGCACTCCATTGAAAAGTACAAACGAGTGGCTCTCACAGGACTAAGGGTCACAGCCCTGTGATGGGGTCCTCAGCTCCTTCAGGGTAAGGGCTCCTTCCCAGCGGACAATGCCTGCCGTGGTCTGCTCTCCTTTTCCTGCCCTGCACACCCACCCCTCCTGGATCCGGGCTGGAATGCCAAGCACCCTCATGCCTCCAGGCCTGTGCCTGTGATTCAGTTTAGGGTGACCCCAATGGGCCAAGGTCATCTAAAGGACAACCCCACACCCGGAGGAGAGAGACTAAGGTTGGTAAAAACCACAGCATGCATTTGGTTAGAGGTTTAAAAAAAAAATACATGTAATTCTATTTATTTAGAAATCCCTGCCTCAGGAAGCAGAAAGACAACGTGCGAACTCGGTAGGAGGCGCCAGGCATCACTCCCTCGGCAAGAACGGGGCTCAGTCAACAACATTCTTGGAGTTTCAGAAGTGATTGAAATAAAGAGAGAGGAGATAAGCCCGTAGGATGTGAACATTTTTGCAACCACAAGGCAGGAAAGAGCTGGAGTGGAATTGGAAGGATATGGGGCCGGGCACAAGGCTCAGATCAAAAGAGCAAGTGTTTGCTTCCCGGGCTGCCCCGGCTTTTTCTGCCATGGTGAGACCGAGCAGCTTCGGTCAGCGCAGACTTCCTGAATCCGAGGGGCCTGATTTGTCTCAGTTTGCCCCACTGCACAGAGGAGCCAGTGTGGGGGGTTTGATGATGTCAGCAGCCCTCTGCTACCATAAAAGAGCCAGGGGCCCACAGAGGGGGCAGGATGGGGGACCCCGCCTTTCCGGACTTGTTTGGGCAGCACCCCCTCCAGGGCCCTTCTTTACCATCGCCCGACCCAGGCGGGCCTGGGATTCACTCCGTATCCGTGTGTCCGTCAGGACCTCGTGACCCATAGCAGTGAGGTCCCTGTGTTCTCTTCTGCCTCCCCAGGGAGGAAGGCAAAGACTGCAGGATTGGTGTAGAGAAAAGCCCAGACCTGGGCACTCTGTCCATTGCTCTGCCCCAGGAACCGACACAAACCACTTTGCCTCCCCGAGCCTCAGTGTCTTCTCTAAAGGGGGCAACACCTATCACCCCCAGGTGGCTTCAGTGAGAGCCTGCGAAGGCCCAGGTATACCTGGCACCTGCAGGGTTCCACCCCTCCAAGGCTCAGTCTGGGGCCAGGGACAGGCACAGACGCACACTCAGGAGCACAGGGGAGGCCCTGGACTCACTCTGCTGGGGCCAGGAAGGCAGGTGGTGCCTGAGCTGAGCTTCAAAGGCCTTGGGAGGCACCTGGGCAAAAGAAGGGCTGGCAAAGAAGGCATTCAGGGCCTCCAGGACAGGGCAGAGAAAGGTTCAGACGCACAAAAGAGTTCGGCGTGTGCAGGAAACCCCAGGTAGTTTGGTGTTGCTGGGATGCGAATGTCAAGGGAAGAGCTCAAAAGAGAAAAGTAGCAAGAGGGGCCAGCTCAAGACAAAATTTTGAGCCATGATGAAGAGCTCAGATTTAATCCCAAAGACCCAAGTAAAGTCATCAAACATCTTTATAAAAGACTAATAGGAAAAATTATTGGAAGAACAAGTCAGACTGTGCAGTGCTAGGGAGGTCGAGGGAGAGGAGGGTCAAGGAAGGAGTTTCTGGATTTCATCACAGCAGAGCAAGCAAACAACAGGCCCACTGGGCTTAGCAATCAGGAGGTCATGAGCAGCCTCTGCAACAGAAGGATGGTTTTCCCTTTAGCACCAGAAGAGAACACCTCCCACCGACATCCTCGCCTCTGGGTACTGGGACCTCCCACCCAGGAGTCTGTGCTTTGGAGGAGCTGAAGGCACCATGTCTGCTTAGTCCCCCTCGTGCAGGGAAGAGCTGTTGCAAGTGAGATGAAAGTTGATTTCAGACCAAGCTCTTCCGTCCTCCACAATACTGTGTTGCTCAAACAAACCAAAGTCACTGTTGTGAGTCCTTAGGGCATTTTCAAGGTGAACACAAGAAGCTCAGGTTCAGGTCCACGTTCATCCACTCCTCTGTGGATCCCGGGACAGGGATCCCAGCCACCTCCCAGTCGCTGCCTCCCTCCAGCACCCTCTGAAGAGAGAACTTGTAAGAATTATCCCGAAGCCCAAGGATTCAGTAAGAGAGTGAGTTCTTGGAGGAGGGAGGGAGTCGCTGATGATAACCAACAGAATTAACAGGCACTCTAGAGCTAATACGAAACAAGGGCATGAACAGAGAGTCCACTTAGGCAGCGGGCAAGTCATTTAACCTCACAGAGCCTCAGTTTCTCCCCCATCCCCCAGGCGTGATGTGAGACATCGCTCAGAGCATCACTGCGAGGATGGCATGAGACAGAGCTCGGAACGGGGCCTGGCCAGTGGGGAAGGTGCGGGGAGGCTCACGGCTTGTAAGGCTGGTGTTGTCATCTACACAGAGCAGCACTGAAGACGATTAAGGACAGAGAAGGGACACTGCTAATAAATCTAACTGCTGTCACAAAAGCAGGACATGAGAGGTGGAAAAAGAGGGCTTGCAGGTCCTCAGAGAGAAATCGTGGACGAATGGGAAAGGTAAGGGAGAGAAGGGCGAAAGCCAACAAGCCTATCAACCCCATGCCTTTCCCCAGGGGAACCCAGAGCGAGTGCTCGGCTGGACAGCAGCAGTTATGGGACGAGAGTGCCTGTGGGTGTCCTAATATAATCACGAGCAATGCTAAGAGCAGGGTGCTTACCTTCCAACAAAACAGGGGGCAAAAAGAGACATCCTGGAGTCCATTTCGAAAAAGGGAAAAATCACAAGAGATGTGGCCCCACCATGGACATGGAAGCAGCAGACAGAAGGCCCTGTCCCTGGGCCGCGCTCCTCTGTGTTCTGGGGCCCCGCAGGCACAGGCTCCTGCAGGCCTCGGGGGCTGCTGGCAGGCAGGCCCAGGCTGACCCTGCCGAAGGGCGCAGGGGTCAACCCGCCCACCCCACCGGCCCGGCCGGTGCTGTGCCCCCGGCCTCCCCAGGCCCCAGCCTCACTGACTGCTCTCCTCTGCACACACCTGCCAAGCTCACACCCCAGGGCCTTCTCCCCGGCATCTCCACCACCTGGAACCTGGGCGAGGCCCTCCCTGTCTGAGGCTGTACTCCTTCCCTTGAGGACAGGAACAGAACCACCTCGGGAACAGGACAAATCCCTGAGAAGCAGTGGATTCTCAAAAAATATTTGGAGGGAAAGAGGGAGCATGGCGGGAGGAAGGAGGAAGAAAAAGAAAGAAAAGGGCAAAGTTAAAGAAGGAAGAGAGGAGGTCCGGAAGGATGGAAGAAGGGAGGAAGGAGAGAAGAAAGGAGGGAGGGAAAGAGAAGGAAGAGAAGGAAGAGAAGGAGGGAGGGAAGGAGAAGGGAGGGGAGACAGATGCAGAGTCCTCAGTGAGGCACCTGGCACTCATGCCTCCTCCATCAGACACCCTCCGCACCGCCTCGGCCCTGGGCCACGCCCGCCTCTGGCTGTGAGATCCTCCCAGCACTGGATCAGCCAGGCCTCGGTTAACAGGCTCGTCTGGGGAGGCTGAGCAAGAGGAGACGGAGCAGTGGCTTCCACGGGCTCAGAGCACTCCAGGGACTCTGTCCACACGAAGTGCCCTACCTGAAATCCAGGACAGACGAGGGGTCTCCTCGGCACCCGAATCCGTGCACCCCAGAGAGGAAGGCTGCAGGAGGGACTCGGAAGCTTACCAGCGCGATGCCCAGGATCTGGGGGAAGGTGTACGAGGAGCAGCCGGCAGGCGTGAGGCGGATGGTGGCATAGGGCGTCTGGAACCAGGCCTTCTCGCTGGCCCACACGATGTCGCAGAGGGGCAGGATGGAGGCGCCCAGGCCCAGGGCGGGCCCGTTGATGGCCACCACGATGGGCTTCTTGAACTGGATGAAGGCCTTCACGAAGTCCCTGAGGAGAGAGGCCCCTCCTCAGCAGAGGCCCACGGCTTGCCGAGGCCCTCGTGAAACCCGTGACTCCACGGAGGCGGAAACGGCTTCCCCAGGTGCAGGGAGGCAGCCTCGGGCAGTCAGAGGGGAGTGGGTGCCAGGCAGCCCTCCCTCGCCCAGACCCCAGCTGCCAGCCAGAAGGTCTTGGCATGCACGGCTGCTGGTGTCGGGATTTAGGGATTTTGATGGGGTGACTGTGCGCCCCGATCTGCCCACATTGTCCCAGTGCTGCCCCCATTTATCATCTTTTTCCACACTCAAAAGCCATGGTTTGGGCAGTAAATGATACAGATACCCCAGATGTTGGCAGAATTGTCTGTCTCCTAAGGGAGAATACCTGAATGTTAAGGATCAGAACCCAGGACACAAATGTTCCCAGAAGAGGTTATTCCCAGCAGGCACAGCCCCCCAAATGAGAGGAAGACTGTTCTACCAGCACTGTCCTGGGGGGATGGGTGGAGTTGGGAGGTATGATTCCCATATCAATTCAGACGAGATGACCACTTTTGGGGATGCCGGAGAGGGAATGCAGATTTCAGATGGTACAGCTGATGGCATTTAAGTTTTCTTTCAGTCCTAGGATTGTCTCATTCTGATTTATCTGAAAGGAAGCCAGGCTCATCAAGGGTGACTCTAGAATGCTGAATAGGGTCCACGTGTTAGGGTGGCTTTGGCAAAAACTGGGGAAGAGTGCTGGCCCCTCTGAAGGCTTCAGGCATCTGAAATCACAGCTATGGGACTAGGCAATATTTTCTCTCTCTGCCATTCTGCAGGAGCAAGGTTATGGCACATATCTTTGCCTATAAAACAGAGCCACGAGCAATAGCCTCTGCTTCTTCTGCCTTAAAACACTTTTTGTCTTTCCCCTAATTGCAATATAAGATCTAGATTTTAATATCCATCTGGACATGGAGGCAACCCAGGATGTCTAGTAATGTCCAAATCCTTTATTGTTCTCAGATGGGAGATTGGGAACTACCAAGAACTCGGGAGAGAAAGCAGAGCCAAAGTACTACATATTGTACGATTCCATTGATATAAAATGTAAATATAAATAAATCCATAGAGATGGAATTAGATTAGTGGTTATGTAGGGCAGGGATAGAGGGATTGAGAGGTGACTGTTAAGGGTATGGGGTTTTATTTTGAGAAATAAAAATGTTCTAAAATTGTGGTGATGAATGTACAACTCTGTGAATATACAAAAAGCCATTGATTGTATACACTGGATGGATTGCAAGGTATATGAATACATCTCAATAAAACTGCTTTAACAAAAGAACTCAGGAGTAAAGAATGAAATCCAAAAGCCTCCCTGTGATCCAGCTCTGCCTCCACTTACCTGTCCAAGCTTATCACAGCTAATGCCCCCCCACCCTGCTCACTGAGCTCAACCCACACCGGCCTTCTGGCAGTTCTGAGAAAACAGCAGTCATCACAATTTACAATTATCCTAATCATTTGCTTGCTGACTTGTTTTTTAATTCTTCTTCCCCTTTAGCTCCTTAAGGCCACACACAGGTCTGCCTTGAGCACTGCGTGGTCTCCATAAATACCGAAATTAGAGCTCAATAAATAGCTGTTGAGTAAATAAATGAGTCTCCCAGAACAAGCACAAAGGCAAAGACCAACCAGACTAATTCCCAAACCCGTCTCCCTTCCCACTTCTTCCTGTGTCTATTGCTAGACCACATATCCCAGCCTCCCTTGCAGTTGACTGTGGCCAAATAACCAAGTGTTGCTATATAGGATGTGAGTGGAAAATGCACCACTTCCAAGCCTGGAGCACAAACACCTCCTACCACGCAATCCTCCAAGCCCTCTCATCTTGATGAGTGCGGAGATCTCGGAAAACATCTGTCAAGCCACAGGTGGAAGGAGACTGGTTCCTGAACCACCACTTGAAGAACAGCCATGGGCTGATGAATAACATCTGCTCGGAGCTTTACATATTCAAGAAATAAATTTTTATCTCAATGGAGCCATTATATATATTTGAGGTTTATTTGTTCCAGCAGCTAATACTTAACTGATACAAATGTCAAGCTGATTTACTACTTACTCAGTTATCCCCAACTCCCTATTAAAAGATGTGGGTACCATGGTGATATGTTGGGATAGGGTTCAAGTGTGAGAAGACTGCTAAAGATTCTGCTGGGACAGGGATACCTTATGACCTACATGAATCATCATAAAAGCCCACACCTCCGACCCAGGTTTAAGATATTACATTGGCTGACTTCCAGATAACTCTGACTGTGAGTAGATAATGCAGTTATCTCAGTCACTGCGAGCCACACCGCTGGCTGACTGCAAAAGAGGAAGTCCTGACACCACGACTCTCCGATTCAGGTTTTCCCATGGCCCATTTCCTCGCTCACCTCCCCAACCTCGTGGCATCAGTCGTTTTAGCAAATGCCTATTTGAAGACTGTAGGAGACCCAGTCCTTGAACCCACAGGGCTGGGGTGATTTTCAGCAGGTATACCATTCCTGAGCACCATTGTGCAATTCCAAGATTTTGGATCTCAAGGTTCAGAGTTGGAAGGACAGTAAGAGTCATCAAGTCAAATCTTCTCAGTGCAGAACTCCCTCCTCAAAATCCTGAAGGACACACCGTCTGGTCCCTGCTGACCATTTTCCATCCCTATCAAGGTGGCCTCCAGGCTGTGGACCTCATGTCCCTGGGGGGGGCCTCACCGATATCTCCAGTAGCTCTGCTTCACCATCCACATGACAGCCTTTCAAGACAGAACTCAGCTCTCATGACCTTCCCGAGCCTCTCCCTTCCAAAGCCCAGGGCTTATCCCTCTTTGCTTTTCAACTGCACTTTGAGCAGAGGCTCCAGAGACCACCAAGACAGGCTAAGAGGACTGAGGAGAGCTCCCGACTTTCCATCCCAACCCTCCCATTTCAATACAACTAGCCTCATCGGTTCATTTCCGTGATATGAAAATGTGATGCAGAGCCCAGCCTCCCTACTCCTTGTCTCTCTCCTCGAGCAGATCTCTATCACAAGGGCCCTACAGACACAGGAGCCAAACAGCAAACAGGATATTGCATTACAGACCCCGAGGCTCAGATATCTGATCCTGAGTCTGATGATGGGGCTGGGCTGGGCACCTGCCTCAGCCCTCCCCTGTGTCAAAAGCCACCATGCCAACCCCAGCCCTTGCAGCTTCCTCTAGTCAACCCAAGCCCTGTGGCTTCCAGCTGACCAAGCTTCTGGGATGTTCAGTCATGGCGGAAAAAACAAGAGCTTCAGAGTCTGCAAGATTTGAGATCAAGTCTTAACTCTGCCCCTAATTAGTGATGTGGACTTGGACAATACACAGCCTCTTGATCCTCGTTTGCTTCCTCTGCAAAACGGGAAATCCAGTGATGCCTCCCACACGGGGCTGGGAGGGAATTAAATGAGACCGTCCACGCCGGGCGCTTAGCAAGGCGCCTGACCCTCGGGGAGCTTGTGTTCCCTGTTGCTATTATCACGAGTGCATCTGCTGGGGAGAAACACAGCCTCATTCGATTCTCAAAGCGAGCCACTCTCCTAGCCTGACAGAGACGCGGAAGCAAAATTCTGCACTCAGTGATTTTGCTAGAAGCAAATGGCATTTCTTCTGTGGCCCAACCATCAATTCCCTTTAATCAGCGGGTGGAGGGCAGCCAGCCCACTGCCGAGGTTCAGAGTCAATTCTGTCGGTAATCGGACCTATGAACAGTGACAGTCATTCTGGGACCCACCCCTCTACCCCCAGAGCCTACTCCATAGTCAGCGCCAGCCCTGGCCAGAAGTGGTGGCTGAAGTTACAGGAAGGGCAGTAATAACAGAAATTCTTCACCCCTACTCCAAGTGCTCATCACAGGCCAGGAACAGCTCAAGCATTTCACGTGGAGATCTGGTTACTCTTCGTCCTGACATTTGACCAACGAGGCCAGTGCCATCATTTGATTATTCCCATTTCCCAGATGAACTAATAGGCTTCGAGAGATCAATGACAAGCTGAAGGCAGCACCCCTAGCAAGCGACAGAGGTGGGATTTGAGCTCAGGCAGCCAGCTTCCAGAACCGCTAGCCCACACTGCCTTTCTGAATCTCCGTGCTTGAACAGGCCACCACCTCACCTAGGACGAGGTCAAGGTGAGGGCAGGCCAGCCTTTGGGGATGGGACAGAGAGCTTCATTTCAGTCCTAGAGAGCGGTTTCTGCTGAATGAATCACGCGAACGCTGTCTACAGCAGTTGCTTCATTCAACAAATGTTTGCAGAGTGTGGTGTGCCCTGCCAGGAGAGTGCATGTGCCCTGTGGCCAAGGATGAGAAGGGGGGAGGAGTGCTGGGGGGCGGGGCATGGCCATACAGCAAGCCCGGACCCTCGAGGACAGCCCTGCCAGGAATACACCCCAAGAGTGCTGTGAGGGATGTGAGTGGGCTGCAAGGAGAGGAGGGAAGGTTCTATGGCCAGAGCAGGTTTCAGAACGCAAAACTTTGAACAAAGTTCTTTCACAAGAGACTTCTCAGCCCTGAGATACATTAATATGCCTAGAAAATCTCCACGAGGGAATGCAGAGCTCACAGGATGGTCCAAATTCATTTAGTGACGGGGACCTTCACTCAAGGTATGTGGTGGTTTGAAGCTGTGGATACCCCCCAAAAACATGTTCTTAAATCTAATCCATTCCTGGGGGAGTGAAACCCATCTTCAGTAGGCTATTTCAGTTGAGGTGTGACCCGTCTCAATCAGGATGGAGCTTCATTCTATTACCGGAGTCCTTTAGAAGAGAAGGAAGTTCAGACAGGGAGCAAGAAAGTCACGGGAGGTAAGGAGCTGAAGCAGAACCTGGAGAGACCAGGATACCCCGCCATGTGCCTTGCCGTGTGACGGAGGGACCCAGGGTCACCAGCCAGCCCCAGGACAGCACAGTCTTCGAGGAGAAATCATCACTTTGGCGAGGCCTTGTGATGTGGACACGTTCCCGGCCTCAAGACCGTGAGCAAGGAAGTTTCCTTTGTTCAACGTGCCCCATTTCTTGGTATCTGCTTAAGCAGCCGAGGGAAGCTACAGAATGCTCTCTGGGGAATATTTCCCTGGCACAACAAGTTCCAAACTCTCAAGTGTGTCCTCCGGAGAGAGCACACCAAAGTCGGTGGAACTGGGCACTCCCTCCACACGCTGGGTGGTGACGACCCCCGTGAGCCCTGTTCTTGTCAGGACCCTCCATCCTCCTCCTCATGGCTTTTAGCCCTTCCTTGTCTCTCGTACCCCATCTTCTCCACCCTCTTCAGCTCAGAGTCACCTTTTCTCTTTTGCACAAAACTAAGGATATTTTTGTTCCTCTGTTAGAGCTCTCAATCCATGTTGCAGAAACCTCTTGGTCAGGACAGGGCAGGGTTCTCAGTCCTGGCTGCACATTAGAACCACCAAGGGAATTTAATTAGCCTCAGACTAATTAAATCAGAATCTCCTGGGGCAAGCAGCCCGAGCACCTGAGGTTCGGTAAAACTCCCAGTGCTGCTTTCTGTGCTGTTGGGGCCCAGGACCAGAGGTCCCAGGGATGTCCCCTTTCCCTCTCCCTGCCCGCTCATAAAATAGCAACTTCCACTCCCTTTGAAGCATCCAGAAGAATTCCCTCTGCATCCCACTCTCTGCTCTGCCAAAGAGAAGTTCAGCTGCCCAGGGAGCCGGCAACCAGCTGGGTTCCACTGGCCGCATCTGTCGGGAGGAAGGGCTGATGTGCGCAGAGTCTCCTTTGCACCTGGGACTTCGGTTTGGGTTCCCTGGACTCCTCTGCTGGGGCCATCGGAAGGCAATCTGGCCCCATGTCACATTCTCTACTCCAGCTTTATAAGTATGAATTTTTTTAGTTCCTGCTTGTTTCCTAAATCTATGTCTCTATTGGTTTTACTCCCAGAGTTAGTTTCCTGGGACTGCTGGAACAAATTACCAGAAGCTGGAAGGCTCAAAACCACAAATGTGTGGTCTCACAGCTCCAGAGGCTGGTATCAGGGTGCTGGCAGGGCCGGCCCCTCTGCAACCTGGAGGGGCTCCTTCCCTGTCGCTTCCAGCTTCCGGCATTTGCCCGCATCCTTGGCGCTCCCTGGCTTGCAGCTGCAGTATGTCAATCCCTGCCTCCATCCTCACATGACCTCCTCTCACCTCTGTCCGCCTCTGTGTCCAGATTTCCCTCTTCTTCCAAGGACACCAGTCACCTTGGATTGGGGCCCACCCTAACCCAGTTTGGCCTCATCTCAGCTAATCACATCTTCTAAGACGCTCCTTCCAAATGAGGCCACCTTCATGGGACCAGGGTTTAGGACTTGAACATGTATTTTGGGTGGATACAATTCAACCCGTCACAGAGACACATGGCTACCCCCCCTCATCAACCCAACAGTTGGAGGCCACGGGAACAGGACCAGGCTCAGAGGCTCAGGGAAGGTTTAGAACCTCAGCTCCGAGCGGCCTGAGACACAGACACAGGAAGAGGTCCAGGGACACTGCTCTCACCCGAGAAGGACCACGGAAGGTTGCAGGAAGAAACCGTTAGGTGGGGGCTCTAACAGTTTACTTTGAGTCATGCCCCCCTACCAGACACACTTCTGTTCTGGTTCTGTGCCCGCAGTGACCTAGCTGCAATTCTGCATCCCTGCACATGTTGGTGCTCCCCCAACATGCTGGTGGAGACTGACCACGTCAGCCCCAGACGGCCCCAGGAGCATCCAGCAACGGACCCCACCCAGACGCAAGCTCCGTCACACACTGGAAGGACGGGCCCTTTCGGTGCTGGGGCTTGACTCATGCCCCCCACCAAAGGCACGTTCACAATCCGACCCCCGGTCCTGCGGGCGTGAACCCATCTGTACACAGGACTCCAAAGGTGTTCTTAGTAGTTAAGGTGTAGACGCATTTGTGCGTAAGATCTTTGCAGACGGTGTTTAGATGAGGCCAAGCTAAATGAGGGTGCCCTTCATCCACACAACCGGAGTCCTCAAAAGCAAAGGAAATTCGGTCGCAGACGCCAGGAGAAGCCAGGAGAAGCCAGGAGTCAGTGGAAACCAGAGGAATGGATGCAAGGACAGAGTGCCGGAACGCTGCAGGCTCCGGGAGGAAGCGCGCCCTGCCGTTGATCCTGACGCTGGACTTCTGCACTCCAAAACCAGGAGACGAGAAATCCCTGTTGTTGATGTCGCCCCACTGTGTGGTATTTGTACAGCAGCCCTGGCAGACTAAGACAGAGGGCAAGGATGGACTGCTGTCCAGGAGAGCCCAAAAGCAAGGGGCTTTCCAAGGTGTTGATTTCCTTCAGGGGTGTCTTAATTTCCTGGGGCTGCTGCCACGAGTTGCCACAAGCTGGGTGACTGGAAACAGTAAAAATTTACTCTCTCAGAGCTCTAGAAGCCAGAAGTCCCAAGGCAAGGCGTGGGCAGGGCTGGTTCCTGCTGGAGGCTCTGGGGAGGACCTGTTCCCTGCCTCTCCCCTGGTTTCTGGTGGCTGAGGGTCCTCCTCCATGCTCCTCAGCTCGTAGCCGGCCTCTGCCTCCGTCTTTATGTCACCGTCTCCTCCGTCTGTGCCTCTCCCTGCTCCTCAGAAAGATATTCGCCTTTGGACTTAGGGCCCAATCAAAGCCAGGCTGACTTCATGTCTTCCCTTAATGACATCAGCAATGGCCCTTTTTCCGCGGACCCTTTCTCACATTCCCAGGTTCTGGGGTTAGGAATTGGACATATCTTCTGGGGCCACCATTCAACCCATGACTAGAGGTTTGCATATTAATGAGCTGTGCATGCAGGGAGTAGAAACTCAGGGCTATGTGAAACTCATTTCCCTGGGCTTCTGGAAATCGAGCTAAAGCTTCCACCAAAATTCAGGAACCAGACAAAGGCTGTGGGCAAGGCTTTCAGCAGGCTGCAGAGATGGGCACCCCACTTCTCTGGGGAGGGCTCCGATGGCCCCATCAATGAGGAAGGACGTATATCTGGGACCCCATGGCTCCCCCTGCCATAAGGCAGCTGTGAGAAGACACAGTGGAGTCAAAGCAGAGAACAAACCGCCTGGACACGGTCAGGCCTGGCTTGCCCCCAGGAAGCTCGAGCCCCTTCATAATGTTCAGCCTTTGCATGTCTCTTTTGGAAAGAATCCTGTAACAGGAAGCGTACAGCTCTTTTGGAGCAGAGACTCAGTAGGACGTTTCACCCCGAAGAGGGACAAGATGCATGTGAGAGAGCATCCCAGCACCATCTCCTGGAAGCGCTGCACCCCGCGAAAGCACGTGGCAGCCCCGGGGAGGCTGGCCTCCTTGCGGTGCTGTCACTGCAGAAGGGGAAGCCCCGGAAACTCTAATCCGTGTTCCTTCTCATCAGAGCAGGTGGGATTACCAAACGGTGACTTGTCTAGATTTTAAACAAGGTCCATCAGCGAGGGTGTGTGCCCTTTGCCAGGAGATGGAGAAATACCCGCAAACCCTGGCTAGAAGGCCCTTGCTGGAAGCCACGCTCACTTGCTTTTGATAAATCTATAAAGAATGGGGGCGAAACTACCCTTCAGGGTCCCCAAACGGCCACTGATTATTGGGACTGGATGTCACCCCTGGATCCCAACTCGTTCCCTGAAGGGGGCAGGAGAGATGCGAGGGCCTGCAAATGGCCAGTTGCCCAGCGCACCCCTCCATCCTTCGCCCCACTGATGAGCCACATCAGTTCCGGGGGGCAGGAGTGTCCAGACAATTGCAGAATCCCGCCATAGGCAGCGGGCAGAGGGCACGGGTGATGTGGACAACACAAGGTATTACCACATGGTGAACTGGATAAGGAATAAAATCTCTTTGTGATCAAAAGAATGAAAATGGGATCTAGCTTTGAGAACAAATCATCCCTAGTTTTAGCAGGGCTGGGGTAGCAGATAAAATACAGGATGCCCAATTAAAATATGCATTTCAGTTAAACAATGAATAATTTTTAGCATAAGTATATTCCAAATACTGCATGGGATAGACTTACTTAAGAAATTATTCATTATCTGAAATTCAAGTTTAACTGGACACTCTGCATTGTCCTTTGCTCAGTATGACACCCTAGGCAGGGCCCAAAGTGTCAAAGCATGCGCAGCGCTCACCTGATAGCTTCTGCGATCCGCGTGCTCTCCTTCCTCCGGTCACTGGACAACCTGCCAATCAGGTAGGAATAATCCAGGCCGCTGCAGAACACACTCCCGACTGCGCTGAGGAGCAGCAGTTTGCTGTCATCCGTGGCCGCGTTGCAGAGGGCTCGCCGGACCTCCTTCATGATCTGCAGGCAGAGACGAATTTGCAAGGACTTTGGTGTCCATCCTCTAAGCCTGGGGCTTCCAGACCTGAAGGCTGCCAAGAGCCTGAACCCCTGAGGGTAGAGGTGAGTTCATCCATTTTTGCCCTGTGCAGGGAGCCTGCACTCAATCAATCTGAGCATGTATCTGAACCGAGGAAAGAAAAGCATATCAACACCCAAAGCTCTCCCGTACCAGCCCCAAAGCAGGCACACGAGTGCCAGCGAGGCAGCAGTATGGTAAGTGGCTGCAGCCTGTGCAGCTTTGCTTGGAGCAGTTTAATCCCCCGGTAAACCTCTGCAAATCTTCTTCAGGCATTTGCTCGTTTAGCGCTTTACAAGCAGTGGAACGCTATTCCTGCGCACAGCCCGTGGGTGGGATATGCCATCTCTAGGAGGCCTAGTTTAATTATACGCTTGCTCAGGATGGAGGCAACGAGGACCTTTGCATGGCTCACAGCTGGCATGTGATAAACGGACTTTGGCATCAGACCCATCCCAGGCTTCAAAGTCCTGCTAGATTTAGAAGTTGCTGGCTCAAATTCTGGCTCTGCAACTTACTAGCTATGGGACCTCGGCCAAGCTGGCTATACTTACTTCCTCCTCTATAAATGAGGGATCACAGCTCCCAGTTTCAAGGATGTAGTGAGGAATAAATGAAAGAAGATGCCGTGGTCACCTGTGGCTTCACGTTCCTGGGAGGCATGGCGAATTACTAATAAGGAGCATCTTCTTCCTCCTTTCCATGCCACTAAAGGAGACATCTGACACGAAGGGACTGTGGCTGCCACCCATCGTCATAGGGCAACAGCCTCGATCATCTCCTGTACATGCACCACAGGTATTTTTAGGGTTCCATGCCCTTGTCTGGGACTGGAGAAGACAGAATCTTAGAGAGAGATGCAGGTGCCTTGGAACGCCATCTAGGTGTGACACAGCCTTCCCAACCACTCCAGGGGTGGGCATTTGGGCCCACGCACAGATGTGCAGAGAGGTGCGGGGAGGCTCAGACACTAGCCTGAGGCCACACCACTGGTACTGATGGAGGCTGGGTTTGGGCCCAGTCTGACTCAGGACACCACCTCTCTATGCTCTCGGCCGCTACGCAACCCCATCGTCAGGAGTTGAACTGTGTCTCCTCAAAAGAGAAGTTGAATTTAATCCTCGGTATCTCAGAGGCATAGCCCTGCAGAATGTCACCTTACTGTATGGTCAGGCTCTGCCCTAAGAGCTTTAAACTCTGGTTGTTCAAGGCGTGTCCTGGGACCAGCAGCATGGGTGTCACCAAGGAGCTTGGGAGAAATAGCCCACCCCAGACCTACAGAAGCAGGCTCTGCATTTTCACAAGCTCCCTGGGTGGTTCCTATACACATTAAGGTTAAAGAACAATGCTTTAAAATATGAACTCACTTAGCCCTCATTATGGCCTTATGAAACGGTTATTTTTATTAATGAGGAAATTGAAGCACAGTGAATTTAAGTAATTTGCTGCCAAGTGGTGGATCTGGGACCTGAACTCAGAAAGTCAGGCTCCAGAGCCCCTGACCGTTCACCACCTGTCAGGCTGCCTCTCGGTTTTATCTAAGGCCCTCTACGGGGTTTGGCTTTGAGAGCAGCAGGGCAGGAGCTCTGTTGTGCATGGGGGGGAGCAGATCTTCCCCCCGCCCCACACACACACACACATACCCCTGGATTTTGTAGTGGAGCCAGAGTCTGACACTGAGCTTCCACCTTCCACCATGCACATGCTGGGTGTGAAAACGAGCACATCACACAGGACTTCAAAGCCTGGACACTGGCTGAACCACGCCCCTGCAGCCCTTCACGCTCCCTGACTCCTAACAACCACTCCCCTGCAGCCAACATTGTCCACCCTGCCATCGTGATTTCTCCCGGGGACCCAGGTGCAGGGTGACTGACAGCAGTGTGGCTGCACTCAAAGAACACCGGCTTTGGGAGAGGAAGGGTGTGCTGGCACCCTGCTCTTCCACCAACAAGCACAGCCCCTCTGGCCCCTCTTCCATCTATTCTCCACCCTGCAAACAGATGAAACGCTCACACAAACAATTTCTCTTTGCTATAGACAAAATCTCCCATGAGAATGTAGAACCCAAAGCCTGCACTGTGCATGGATTTGAGGCACCAAGTTACAGAAATTATCGTGGAAATTGGACATGGGCTAGTGGTATCACTGAGGCACTTGACAGACATGAACATAATAGTGCTCTGGAGAGAAACTGCAACCCAGGACAAAAAAGAATTACAAAGGGGGACAAAATCCCTGCAGAAGATGAGCTCACAATCAAAAAGTACACAACACTTGAGGAAATACTAGTCATGATTCAGTCAACATACTCCACACCCAGGAGAATCATTTCATAGAATTTCAAGTAATAGAACAACCTGAAAGAGACTATAATATAAGGGTATTTAAAATAATAAAAGGGATAAAAGGAGGCATATGAATGATAAGTAAATAGCAGAAGAGTATGGAAAAATAGACAGATTTGAGGAGGAAAAATCTACGTAAAATGAAAAATGAAGTCACAGAGATCTGCTTGAGATTAATAGATTAGATGGAGCTAAAGGGAAAATAAGGGAACTGAAAGAGACTCAAGGCATTACCTCAAATCTTGCATACAGAAACAAAGATGAAAAATGTGAGACAGTAGCTGGAAAGAAAACGGAATTGTATGGAATTGATGAAAGATCTGTATTTTCTATTGCTGCTGAAATAAATTACCAGAAACTTAATGGCTTAATCCAATGCAAACATTATTTTCTAGCTCTCTAGGTCAGAAGACTAATGCAGGTCTCTTGGCTAAAATCAAGGTGCCAGCAGGGCTGCATTCCTTCTTCAGGCTCCAGGGGACAATCTGTTTTCTTGCATTTTCCAGCTTTTCAAGGTTTCCTGCATTTCTTGGCTCATGGTTCCCTTCCATTTTCAGAGCCAGCAATGGCTGGTTATTTCTCATGCTGCATCACTCTGATTCTGATCCTCTTGCCTCCCTCTTATAAAAACCCTTGTGATTACAGGGCCCCACCCAGACAATCCAGGAAAATTTCCTTATCTTAAAATTAACTGATTAACCACTTTAACTCTGCAATCTTAATTGCCCCCCACCCCACCCTGTCACAGAACATAACATATTCGCAAGTTCTGGGGATTCTGATGTGGACACCTTGGGGAGATCATAATTCTACTTACGACAGACCTGAATCCTTAAACTCAAAAAGCTAAGCAGAAGAAATAACAGTAAACACATGCCAAGACACCCCATATTTAAACTTCAGAATATCAAAGACAAAATCTGAAATACATCCAGAATCAAAAGAAAGATTATCTACAAAGGGAAAACATTTGACTGGTGGCATAATTATCAATAGCAGAAATAGACACCAGAACATAAAATAAAATGCTCAAGGTGCCAAGGAAAATAGCTGTCAAACAAAAATTCCCCATCCAGCTACACTATCTTCAAAAGTGAGGATAATTATTAGGCATTTTCAGTAAAAGAATGTTTACCACTTTTAGACCCTCACTGAAAAGAACTAAAAGAGGATGTACTTCAAGAAGATGAAAACTAAACTCAGAAAGAAAACCTGGCATACAAAGAGCAATGGCCAACAAAGAAACTAGTGAAGATGCTAATAAATCAATGTAAGAATTAACTATAAAAGTCATAATACTGATATTGACTAATATGGGGGTAGGGGTTAGTACAAGGGAGAACTATAGCAGTGGGCAATAATACTGAATAAGATGAGAGAAGAAATGATTAGACTTAGAGCATGTCAAGGTCACTGTAAGTTTGGGAATGGTGTAGAGATAATGAGAACATTTAGACTTTGCTATGTGTAGATAATTTATGCATAACATTTAAAATGTGTGAATTACAACAAAGGGGGAGGAGAAAGTAAAGGAAGCTCAGTTACTCAATCCAACAGAAGTTAGAGAAGAAAAAGTAGAAAACGCCACGGTTCTTGTTTTGGTGGGACTTAGAATCTAACAGGGGAGATATCAAGTGAACAGGCTTTTAATGGACTGCTAGTAATTATCCAGCAGGCATACTCACAAGGTGCAGGTAGGAGATATCATGACAACATTTTTTTATTGAGATGCAATTCACATAACATAAAATTATCCATTTTAAAGTAAACAATTCAGTGTCACTGAGTACATTCACAATGTTGTACAATCACAACCTCTAGAACAGTTCTAAAACATTTACATCATTCCAAAATAAAGTTCTATGCCCAGTAAGTATTTACTCCCCATTCTAGTACGCCCCCAGCTCCAGCACCCACCAATCTGCTTTCTGTTTCTATGGATTAACATATTCTGGACATTTCAAATATGATCATATAAGATGTGGCCTTTTATGTCTGGCTTCTTTCACTTAGCATAATGTTTTCAAGGGTCATCCATGTTGTAGCATGTATAAGAACTTCATTCCTCTTTACAGCTGAATAATATTCCATTGTACAAATACCCCACATTTTGTTTATCCATTCATCCATTGATGAATTGTACTGCTGTGAACATTCAAGCATAAGGATTTCAGTGCCTGTTTTCAATTCTCTGGGGTATATACCTAGGAGTAAAATCAATATGTCATGTCATAATTCTATGATTAACTTTCTGAGGAACCACCAAACTCTTTTCCACAGGGGCTTCATCATCTTACATCCCCACCTGCAATGTACAAGGGTTCCAATTTCTCCACATCCTCACCAACACTTATTTTCCATTTTTTAAAAATGGTAGCCATCCTTATGGGTGTGTAGTGGTTTCTCATTGTAGTTTTGATGTGCATTTCCATGATGACTAATGATGCTGAGCATCACTTATATAAATGGCTTGTTGGTCATTAATATAAATCTTAAATTATATTTTCAAAAGAGCTCCCATGTAGTAAGCTCCTAGTAGTGCAGGGATTCCATCAGGTATTTCGACACAATAATTTCTTCCGAACAAAAAACCCATAATGTAGGTAATGGTAACCCAGTGTTCCAGGTGAAGAAATGAAGACTCAGAGAAATAAACTGCCCAAGGTCACTAAGGCCATGATTCAAACCTCACACCAAAGCCATTTCTCCTTCTACTCCTCCACACTGGAAGGTGACTTCAAGAAACTGATGAATTGTTTGGGAAAAAAAACAGGCTATACATGGATTTGAATGGAATCTCCAGGTCTGTGCTCTGGTGGGAAGGATAAGA
Source organism: Tolypeutes matacus (assembly GCA_026826555.1). Taxonomy (NCBI): domain Eukaryota; kingdom Metazoa; phylum Chordata; class Mammalia; order Cingulata; family Chlamyphoridae; genus Tolypeutes; species Tolypeutes matacus. Next base: position 7,419,350 of record JAKSZT010010873.1, on the reverse strand, counting down.
GAAACACTTTCCACTTCACCAGGAAATAAGCCACAGCATTTTTTTAAGCTACCGGGCTCAGGGGTTGAACCTGGGACCTCATATGTGGTATGCCAGCACTCAACCACTGGAGCTATACTGGTTCCCCACAGCATTCATTTTTGACATCAGAAAAGCTAATAGGTCTTTTAATACCCCTGCCTCCAGAAATAGACACGCTCTCACCTATATATGAACTCTATTTTTCTGAGAAGCAAATAAAAGAAAACCCACTGTGATGACATGAACTTCCAATTCTACACCTAACCCACAGTGTGGCTTCTCTATCTGAGGCTGCAAACATTTGCTTGTCATTTAGTAAAAACAAAATGAAAAGTAAATTCCCGTTTCATCAACATGACAAAAGTATGAACTATATTTTTTTTAATTAAAAAATAGTTATATCTAGTTAGTAAGCCTTTGCCTTTCTTGTATTGATAATCAAATTTGGACAGATGGCTGAGGATCCACTCTTGAAGGGCTCCCAATTTTATAACATAACTGGTTTGTTTAAAGTACAATTTTCTAAAATTATTTCACACTCCTTTTCCTTCTTAAGCAGAAGATACTGCCCATAACATAACTACTCCCCATGGGCTCTCATTGGCCATGGCTACAGATGACGGTGCTAGCCTCTAAGAGATCCACCCCCTGAGAGGGGGTGTGTCCCAGACCACCAAGCCTTGTGAACCTTCTATCTGTGCTTGAAATGTGAGGCCTTGCTGTGTACTTTCCAGCGGCCACTTGCTCCTGCTATTGGTGTCTGCTAAAGGAAGCACAGCACACCTCTCCCAGCTTCTTCCTGCATTGCATCTGCTGTGGGTTTGGAACAAGAGAAGCATGTTCATTAGAACTGGGTGAAAAGACAAGTAGATGGACCAGAGTCCCTCTCTGCACTTCCTCTGGACTCCGTGGGTCCAGTCACTCAGGGCCTGTTGCAAATTCAACGACCTTCACGAAGACTTTCCCACCTATCCCCAGCTACGTCTGAATGCTGCCTTCTCCCAACATCTCACCTACTTTAAATCTCTGTTGTGACACTTCTGACAAAAGCCCTTATAGAATAGTTAATTTTGCCTCTTACCTTATCGTGTCTTCTACTTGATTAAAACCCTGTGGTGGGCAGCCTCTAGGATGGTTCCCAGCTCCTGCCCTTGTGTAAGCCCCTCCCCTGAAGTGTGGGCTGGACTTAATGACTCACTTCTAATGAACAGATTTTAAAAAGTCTACAGCTTCTGCCTTAGGCATCCTCTCTTGCTCGTTCTCTTTCTTGGTGCCCCAGCTCTGGGGAAAGCAAGCTGCCATGTTGTGAAGTAGCTCCATGGAGAGGCCCACATGACAAGAAACCAATGTCTCTGGCCAGTGAGGACCTGAGACCTGCTGACAACCACATGAGCGAATTTAGAAATGGAGCTCCCCCCATGGAGCCTGCAGATGAGACTGCGGCCCAGCCCACCTCCTGACTGCAGCCTTCTGAGAGACCCCGAGACACAGGTACCCAGCTAAGCTGCGCCCAGACTCCTGCCCCACAGAAACTGTAAGATAATAAATGTTGGCTGTTCTAAGCTGCTAAATATAAGGTAATTTGTTATGCAGCAATAGGTAACTAATATAACCCCTTGAAAGTCAAAATGGAATATTGCATGGTCTCACTGATATGAACTAAATACAATGAGTAGACTTATGGAGTTGGACTATGGAGTGTAGGTTGGTGGGAGATGGTATGTGGATTGAGAAGGGGGAGCTGATGCTGGACGTATGCAGAATGTTTAATAAGGACAATTGGAAATACGTGGCTATGGATGGACTTGGTGGTAGCACATTATAAGGAGTGTAACAAACACTGTTGATTTATGGAGGTGATTGTGGCTGAAATGGGTAGTCTAGGGAGGTTAATGTGAGTTGAAGGACAGCTGGAGAATAATACAGGGAATGTATAACAGTGATTTTGCAGTATGTGAGGATTGAGATTAATAATATAAATACAGGAATGTTCTTCTACTATGAAGTGTTAAGAATGTGGTGATACATGGGAAAAATATAACTAACGTAATTTATAGACTTCAGTTAACAACTATATTGTAATGTTTTTGCAGCAAAAGCAAAGAAAATACTATATTAATGCCGAAGGTCAAAAAAAGAATATAGGGTTTGGTTTTGTGAAATGTGAATATGATTAAGCATTTTTTCTCTTCTTCATTTTTTTCATTAATAAGGAGACCTTGACTATGTCATTTAACCAATCTGTGTTCACCTCTGCATCTTTCTGAACACTGGAGGAACAATTAAATTTGTTGTTGGAATTAGATAAAAGTGCCTGGACAGAACTCTTTAGGAGCAATGATTCCATAACTTGTTGAGCTGCCCTTTATCTGTTATTTTATTTTCTGAATTTGAAATAAAATTTGAATAAAAAAGTCAAAAAGGTATTTTTACTTATCTACACATCCCTTGTAATACTAGTTAAAATCCTTGTACATGATAGAATTTAATAAATGCCTATCGAACTGAGTGATTGGCCCAGTCTTTATCCCTCAAAAAGTGGGGGAATGGGACCTTAAACAAATGATCGCAAATACATGTACACCAGCAACTATGGTTAAGTTCCAGAACGGGGAGAGAGAGAGAGAGAGAGAGAGAGAGAGAGAGAGAGAGACAGACAGACAGACCTGGTCAGGGAGGTGAGAAAAGACCTCCTTCAGAAGTGATGGCTGAGCTGAGATGTGTAGGAAGAGTGAGAGCCAGCTAAACCGGGAAGGAGGGAAGGCTGCTCCAGCTAGAGAAATGTACATGTACAAAGGGCCTGTGGCAGGTGTGTGCATGCAAGGAGGCCGGTGAGTGGAGGGCACAAGGAGAGGGGTGACAGGCGTGATGCCAGAGGAGGCTGGAGAGGGGCAGGGTCAGACCGCACAGGCCTCATGAGTCACCCTGAGAATTTGGATTTTTAACCAAGAGCAGTGGGGAGCCATTCATGTGCTTGAAGTCAAGGCCAGGTGGAGGTGAGTGATCAGATCTGCATTTCTAGCAAATCCCTCTGCCTGCGCTGTGGAGAAGGGATGCAGATAAGAGGGCAGGAAACATAAAAGTGGGCAGACTTTTCAGCAGATTATTGCAGTAGTCCAGACAAAACAGCCTACTCTTCTGTTATAATGGTGGAAATAGAGAGAGGTGAACATACTCGAGGAATCTTCAGGAATTAAGCCTTGGGGATGGTTTGCACAGGAGGTATGACCAAGAGGGGTGTGGAGTGTGGCTGACCTGCCTGTGTGCCCCTGTGGGTGCACTGGCCCCACTGGCTGAAGGTGGGAGCACCAAAGAAAACGAGGACGTGAGCGAGGGCTCGCAGCCCTCTCTGAACTAGGAAGTGAATGAGCCTTAATCACCAAGGTTGTGGACTCTATTTGCTGGCTCTTTCTTTAAGGGACATTTTTATTAATCTCCTGGTTCTCTGCCATATCCCAGGTGGGAGAGAGATGAAGCTTCAGCATCCAGTTACTGCAGCCAGGAACGTATGGATTTCTGCCTGCAAGGCCAACCCAACCAACGTCAAATGAACAACTAGAAAAATAAATTCAGCCGTGATGGCAAAGTGCCGCCTTCTACCTCCTCCATTAATGGGCATGGCTGGGTCTGCTGGTGGCCGCTGAATCACCCCCGTTTCACCCAGACAAGGAAAGGAGCATGTATTGAATAACTCCTGTGTGCCTGGGACTCCACAGGCCTCTGTGCAGACAGGATCTCTACTCTCATGAAGAAGTTACACAACTTCTATCAATGAAAACCCTCGGAGAGACAAAGTAACTTCTGAAGTTTACAGAAGTAATAAATTACTGCAAGCAGGATTCTAACCCAGGTCTGCTGGGCTCCAAAATCTGTCTTCTTTCACTAACATTGCCTCATTATTTTGGTGGAATCTTTTATTGGGACTACCTTACCCCATCAGTCCACTCACCCACACGGCCTATTTACTTTGGTGGTTGAGACAGCAGAAAGCACTGGATCGATCTTTTTCCTCTATTTTCCTCCTGTTGCCAATTAAGAATGGAAGAGCTAATTAACCGAGTCCGTGGTTCCAGAGGTGAGAACCCATTCATCTTAAATCAGTCAAACATAACACATTTTCTATGATAAGTAGGCAAGAGCTGACATACAAACCTGCTCAAGAGACAAAGTGCGCTCGGAGACTTCATGTTTACTCCTGCATTGAAGGAAAATGCTGTGCCCTCTAAAAGCAGGCTTTTAAAAGTAGTGACGTAGAAAATATTCAAGAAGAATTGGTCTCATGCTGATGTTTCATGATGGGCTTAAAATAACAAGGTTTTCAGGCACATGAACATGTCAAGAGCGGTGTTTGGGGTAAACCACAGGCTCTGGATCTTTCTGAATCCTACACAGAGTTCCACACACAGTAGGGGATCCCAAGGTGGTAACTCGGAGGGTGGAGGCGGGAGAGACCCCAACGCACAATCACAGCAGGGGCTGTGAGCAACCACTGCTCCACAGCTCCAGAGGGAAGGGCTTAGCCCTGTTTCTTCCCACACAGGCTGTCAATCAGTCTAGACTGGCAGGCACACAACCCCACAAAAGAACCCTCTATGCAAATCATAATCATATGACGTGCGATCATACGTGCAAGGACACAGCACCCCACACCCACCCGACCCCGCTTCCTGGGATGTCCTAGAGGCAACGAGAAATGCCAGGCCATCCTGCTGATCCCATTCCGGGTGAGTGACTACTCCCTGACCACGTCTCCCCAGACTCCTGTGGCTGCCCCTCCATGTTTTCATTGCTACTATGGCAAACAGAGTGCAGGATGCTGCTGGCACAGGAAGAGGGGTTGGAGTTAACTCTGCAATGGGTCAGGAAGTGGGCCAGCCGTCAGGGACAAAATGGTGGGCTAACGTGGCAAAGGTCCCTGCAGGAAGTTTACACTCGGTCAAGCTGTGTGAGCCTAAGTTTTCTCACTGGAAAATGGAGATCGTAGCAACCCCTATATAGGAAGGGTATTGGCAGGAAGACGTGAGACAAACAGCTAAACACAGAGGGTCACTGCTGTCGGGCACTGTCATTGCTGTTGCCTTCTAGGATTCCACCATCCTCTCCCAGGCCTGAGAGCTGGGACAGCTGCTTAGATGAGCATTTTCCAACATTTCCACCATCAGGAATCCCCTCATCGCTCCTCGCACATATATACCATGTTTCCAATGATGTTGTCTACCTAACTGCATTAAATTTTCATTTTTCCCCCTGTTTTATTCACCTAAGAATATGTGATTAGCATTTTAAAAAGTAATGTTGAAAATACTGATAAAATGGACTTCATCAAAATTTAAAATTTTTCTGCCTCAAAGGACACTATCAAAAAAATAATAAAAAGGCAACACACAGTATGAGAGAAAATATTTGAAAATCAGATATCTCATGTGGGTCTCGTATCCATACTATACAAAAAACATTTAAATTTCAACCATAAAAAGAAAAATAACCCAATTTAAAAATGGGCAAAGGATTTGAATAGACATTTTTTCAAAGAAGCTATACAAAGGGCCAATAAGCACATGAAATAATACTCAAAATCATTAGTCATTAGGGAAATGCAAATCAAAATCACAAGATACCACCTCACAGCCACAGAAATGACTCTAGTCAAAAAGGCATAAAATAACAAGTGTGAGAGAGGATATGGAGAAACTGGAATGTAAAATGCTTTCTGCAGTTGCGGAAAACACTTTGCTGGTTTCTCAAAAAGTTAAACATAGAGTTATCATATGACCTAGTAATTCTACAACTAGGTATACATCCAAGAACAATGAAAACAAGAGTTCACACAGAAACTTGTACACAAATGTGCACAGCTGCATCGTATGTAACAGTCAAAAGTGGAAACAAACCAAACGACCACCAACCGACGAAGTGATAGACAAAACGAGGTCTATCCATACAATGGAATATTATTCAGCCATAAAAAAGATTGAAATACAGATACAGGCTACGATGAGGATGAACCTTGAAAACATCAGGCAAAGTGAAAGAAGACAGACACAAAAGCCACACATGTTCCGTTTCTGTGCGGTGTCCACAGTAGGCAAATCCATAGAGACGGAAAGTAAATTAGTGGTTTCCAGGGGTTGGGGGGAGGGGGAGGGGGCGTCTCTGCTCATGGGTCAGGGGTTTCTTTTTGGGATGAAAATGTTCTGGATTGGATAGCAGCAATGTGTGCACTACTGCACGGACACACTAAAAACCACTCTGAAAGGGAAATTTATGCAATGTGAATTATATCTCAATAAACGCAGATGAGCCAAACGCTCCACCGAAAGCCAAGCAATCTGGTACGCTGACGGCGCTGCGGCTTAGCTGGAAGAGTGGGCTCTGGGTCTACCCCTGCTTCTGTGACTATGCTCGGTTTAAGGACGCTCTGCACCCCAGGACCTTCATCTGTAACTGTCACAGAGGTCAATGGGACAGCGCACGTAAACCGCCGGTTACTGGCCCTGCCCTGCCGCCCAGCCCTTACCTCGGGCGTCAGGGCGTTGTTATCCGAGGTCTGGCTGGACAGCAGGACGTGCGTGAAGCCCTCTTCTTTCCGCACAACAATGTCTCGGAACCGACAGTTGCTTTCATTCTGGCGGACGCTGTACCTGAGCCTCTTGTCAAAGACGTAGTCCTTCTCCGTTTCCAGCTTCCTCTTCACGGGGCTGTGCAGGTTCAGTGCCCCATTGGTCAGAGCAGAGCCTTCCAAAAGCAGATAATCAAAGTTAGAAGCGACACAGGGAGGGATCCCACCGTGGTGTGATCAGAGAAGGCTCAGGTTTTGCAACGGAGGGCTCGAATGGGGCTGGGACCCCATGCACCCTCTGTTCTGGGGTAGAGAAGCGCCTGGGGCTTAGCCGCTACAGGATCAAATTCGGAAGAGGTTGTAGGGGGCTCTGGGAAAGCCCCCGTGCAAGCCTTGCTTCTCCTCTCCCACAGCTCTGCCTGACAGCACCCAGCTGCCGCTTGGATTTCTTTAACTACAGGGGACCCACCAAGCACCGTGGAGGCAGCGCCCCGACTGCACACGTGTCTATTAGGAAACTATTAGCAACAACAAAAGCAGCTAACCTGCATTCAGCCTGTGTCATGTGCTCACCACTGTCCTAAAACACTGAGTGTGTATTATCCTACTCAATATGAGAACCTCGGCTTTGGGACCGCCAGAGCCTCTTTGGCATTTGCCCTGAGACAAGGGAGGTAGGTAACAAACAGAATAAAGAAGGAAAAATCATATTATCATATCAAATGATGCAGAAAGACTAGCTGATAAAATCTAACACCCAATTCTGATAAAAACTCTCAGCAAAGTGAGAATAGAGGTGGAACTTTTTCAACATGGATAAAGAACAGCTACAAAAACCTACAGCTAACGTCAAACTTAACGGTGCAAAACTAGACACTTTCCCCCTAAGCTCAGGAACAAGGCAAAGGTTCTCTTTCACCACTCCTATTCAACGTCTTATTGGAAATCCTAGCTGAAGCAATAAGGCACGGCAAGGAAATAAAAGGTATACAGAAGGGGAAGAAAGAACTAAAACAGTCTCTGTTCACAGATGACATGGTCTACGTAGAAAATTACACAGAATCAACAAAAAATAAAAAACACTCCTACAACTAATTAGCAAGGACAGGAACATTGCAGAACACAGGGTTAGCCTACAGAAGGCGACTGCTCTATTTTACAGCAACGAACAACTGCAATTTGAAATTTGAACACCATTTACAAAAGCACACAAACAATGAAATATTTAGGCATAAATCTAACAAAATATATACAAGACCTATATACAGTAAACTACAAAACTCTGATGAAAGAAATTAAAGACTTAAATAAATACAGATTCTGTGTTCATGGACCGGAAGATTCAATACTGTTATGATGTCAATTATTCCCAGCTTGATCTAAAGATTCAATGAAATCCCAATAAACATCCCAGCAAGTTATTTTTTAGATATTGGCAAACTGACTCTAAAGTTCACATGGAAAGATAAAAGACCTAGAACTGCCAAAGAAATACTAAAGAAAAAAAATACAAAGTCAGAGGATTTGTACTATACAATTTTTTCACACTTTCTAATTTTAAGACTTACCATAATGTTACAGTAATCAAGACCGTGTGGTATTGGTGAAAAAAATAGATACACAGATCAATGGGACAGACTGACACAAACATGGTCAAATGATATTTGACAAAGGAGCAAAGGCAATTCAATTGAGAAAAGGACAGTCTTTTCAATAAATGGTGCTGGAACAATCGGACGTCCATATGCAAAAAACAATGAACCTAGACACAGACCTTATAAGTTTCACAAAAATTAACTCAAAATGGATCACAGACCTAAATATAAAATGTGAAACTATAAAATTTCTATTAGAAAACAAAGGAGAAAAATCTAGGTGACCTTGGATTTGGCAATAAGGTTTTAGACACGACACAAAAAACATGATCTATGAAAGAAAGAAATTGAAAGTTGGACTTTAATAAAATTAAAACTTATGTTCAGGAGCGGATGTAACTCAAGCAGTTGGGTGCCCACCTCCCACATGGGAGATCCCAGGTTCAATTCCCGGTGCCTCCTAAAGAAGATGAGCAGACGCAACAAATTGGCACAATGAACAAGCTGATGCAATGAGCTGACACAATGAGCAGGGAGCAGATGTGGCCCAAGCAGTTAGGCACCCGCCTCCCACATGGGAAGTCCCAGATTCGGCTCCCAATGCCCCCTAAAGAAGACAAGCAGACACAACGAGAAGAGACAACAAGCAGACATTGAGAGCAGACAGACAAGGGAGCATATGCTCTACAAAAAACACTGTTAAGAGAATGAAAAGACAAGCCACAACTGGGAGAAAATATTTGTAAAACAATCATTGATGAAGGCCTTGTATTCAGACTATACAAAGAACTCTTAAACTCAGGAATAAGAAAAGAAACAGCCCAACTGAAAACTGGGCTAAAGATCTGAACAGATACCTCACCAAAGAAAATATACAGGTGGCAAAAAAGCAGATGGAAAGATCTCAACATCTAAGTCATTCAGGAATTGCAAATTAAAGCAACAATACATATCACTACACACCTATCAGAATGACTAAAATCCATGATACCCATTGCTGGTGAGGATCAAAGCAACAGAAATGCCACTCATTGCTTGTGGGAATGCACAAGGAAACAGCCACTTCAGAAGACAGTTTGACAGCTTCTTACAAAGCTAAGCATAGTATTACCACATGACCCGGCAATCACGGGTCTGCGTGTGAGTGTTTATAGCAGCTTTATTCATAATCTCCCCAAACTGGAACAACTAAGATGACCCTAATAAGTGAATGGATAAACAAACTGGTGTATCCGTACAATGAAATATTATTCAGCAATAAAAATAAATGAGCTATCAAGCCACAAAAAGATATCATGGAAACTTAAATGCATATTGCTAAATGAAAAAACCAGTCTGAAAGGGCTACAGAGTATATGATGATAATGACATGGTATTCTGGAAGAGGCCAAAGTATAAAAACAGTAAAAAGATCAGTGGTTACCAGGGGCTGGGGCAAAAGGGATAGAGGAGTGAATATGCGGAGCACAGGGGATTTTTAGTGTGGTGAAACTATTCTGTACAATACTGTAATGGTGAATGTAAGACATTAAGCATTTGTTAAAACCCACGGAACTGTAGAGCACAAATTGTGAACCTAAATATGTGCACATCTTAAAAAAATCATTTCGGTGGTCAGGGGATCCCAGGATAGACTGCAGAATGTTGACAAAGGATTCTAACCTTATTACAAATATATGAAACTACCTCACTGGAGGGAGTGGGGGGAAAGGGGCTGACCTAAGTAACTTTGGAAATGAGTGGAGTCTGTAAAACTAAAATTAAAAGAAACTGTATGTAAGCATGAACTCTGGTGGTTAAAGTTATTTCCCACAGGCACACATTCTGATGCTGCAACACCCCGAATACTAGGAGTGAACAATTAAAGTAAGTGGCTGGTGGGTGGTTAGGAATCCGGTTCTCACTGTTGGTGTGGAAGTTTCCAGAGAAGCAAGGGGAGGAGGCTAGAATGAGCCATGGTAATGGATTAGAGTTGGAGGCATCAGTACGAACTCATGTTTAGCGCAATCTAGATACAAATGGTTTCATCCAGAAATAATCATAAGATAAGTGTCTGTACACAAGTTAGTATACACCCATGTATTTCCTTGCTTTGTCAGCTGAGGGGGCCCAGAAGCATCTACACCCAGTAGCAATGAGCATACCTAGAGCCCCAGTCTTGGGTTGTTATTTATTTTATCTATTCTCCAATAAAAGGAACATAAACCAAATGAAAGGGGAAAAAGGACTTGACCTAAGCAACTGTGGGAAACAGTCTTTTAACTGAACAAAATAAAAGCTTTGTCAAAAAAAAAATTGTACACAAACGCTGTACTCTAGTTGGTACATTTGTTTCTCACAGGGGTACAAACAATCCAGAAACAACTATGCATATATACCAGGTTTGAGCAAATATGTAAGTAAATTATAGATAATGGGAGCCAGATTTCTTACTGTCAAAGAAAAAGTGACAAATAAGCTAAAGGGGCAGGCTAGAATGAACCCTGTGGAAGTGAATTAAGTGTATTAGTCAGAGACATTAGCATGGATTCAGGTTTATCTTAATATAGATAGATAGATATGGGAATAAACATAGATATGCATATATATGGGTTTGTGTACACACTTATTTCCTAACTCTTTCCTCTGAATTAACATAGATATGAGTATACGTGGGGCCTTCATGTAACATGTATTTCCTAACATCTTTCTGAGAAAGCTGGGAAGCAGTGACACCCCAGTAGCAAAGAACCAACTCAGCACCCAGATTTTGGTTTCTAAATACCATTCTCCAATACTAAGAAACCAGGGCTCCCTAGAGAAGTGCCTGCTTTTAGGGCTGAGGCAGAAAATATGCAAAATGAGCCTGGAGAATCATTTAGTGCCAGAAAGTAAGGAAGTGCTAAACAAAATGTAGAGAGTATGTCAGAAGGACAAGGGAGTCATCCTGAAAGAGCCCTCAATGGGCAAAGCTGGAAAATCTGAGCAACAAAATTAATGATGATAGTGCTGTATTATAACCCAAAATACAAAATAAATATCCATGAGTTCATACTATTATGAATGATGGTATACGTGAAAAGAAGAGAGAAAAATCTTCTGTGAAGAATTATTCCAAATAATTTATGTATAAATTCCACACCCAAGAAGGTGCATAGCTTCCCATTCCTTATATGTGGGGTATGTATAATGACTTCCTTCCAAAGGGTACAGTATAGGAAGGGGGTTGAAGAAGTAACTTGAAAGTGAAGAAACCTGACATACACGACCTCAGCCAGGCATTCAAGGTCAACATCAACAGTGGCAAGTCAGGTTGAATGCATATACCCTTGACATGATATGATGCAAATGGCCTTTTGCCAATGTGTCTTCCTCCCCAAATCTCATAACCCCAGTCGATTTATGATGAAAATATCAGATAAATCCCCATCAAGGGACATGCTACCAGTACTCCTTCAAACTGCCAACGTCATCAAAAACAAGGAAAGTCAGAAAATGTGGGAGCCAAGAGGCACCTAAGGAGACATGAAAATAAATGTAATGTGGTGTCCTGAATGGGATCCTGTGACAGAAAAAGGATTTTAGGAAAAACTAAGGAACTTTAAATAAAGCATGGATTTCAGTTAATAATGCATCAATATTGGCCCATTAATTGTAATAAATATACCAAACTAATGTAAGATATTCATAATAGGGGAAACTGGGTATGGGGTGTATGGGAACTCTCTGTACTATCTTACTGAATTTTCTGTGAATCCAAAATTGTTCTAAAGAATAAGTTTTGGTTCATTTTAAATAACCCATTTTCCAAATGCTTCTGATATGCAGGCAGAGTTGAGAACCTAGACCAGTGGCTCTTACACTTGAGTGTGCATTGGGATCACCTGGAGAACATTTACAAAACAACCTGCTCCTGCTCCAGGGGCCACATGTAGAACCAGGCTCTAATGACCCAGGGATGTGTCCATCTCCAGCTGCCCCTCTGATGGCCAAGTGTGCACAGTTTTCCTCAAGCCCTCGGTAGAAAAACAGAAGCTGGCCCTCACTTGTGCGCTGATGGAAGTCTGACAATCCTACTGACTGTCACCATTTCTACTGGGGGAGGGGAGGTAGGTCAAAGATCACTAAAATGCATGATGGGGGAAGAGTGGGTGCAAGGAAATGCCGATAAGGACTCACAATGTGCTAAGAACTCTGTCAGGCACCTTCATTCTGTTTTTGACAAGGATGGAAAGGAAGTCACGATGGAGACTGCAACACTGAACCCAATGAAAAGCCAGCCCCCAGGCCAAGCTTTGCCCCTGCTTAAGAAAATTACTATGTGGGTACAGAGTGGACCTGTCCCATTTTCTGATCCTCAGGGAGCAGGTCGAGGTTCAAATAAGAGAACATATTTAAAGAATCCAGTGTATAATAAGCAATGAATTAATGGTGGCTATTTGTCCATATAATCATTACAGCATGGCTTAGCTCAAAATTATTCTGGTAATATTTTCTGCATGAATCCCTTCTCTCCAACAATACTGTAAGTTTCATAAGGGCAGGGCCACCGTCACGCTCACTGCCCAGCCAGCCTGAGAGCCTAGGAGTTGTTACCTCTCGGCAGATGCAGCACTGGGGGCCTGGGAATCTTGAGAACCAGGCTAAAGGCACGGTCCAGGAAGCACATCCCTGGAGCCCTCCTGTGTGCAGGTCCCCATCAAGAGGAGAGCAGTCCAGCCGATGCTACTGGCCACCAGGCCTGCAGGGCAGCAAGGGGCAGTGCCTTTGTCATCCCACAGTGCCTCTGAAGCCTCCTCATTTTGTACTTTTCCATGTGGTTCTGGAAACTGGGTAAAATAATTCAATGAACTTTGGAAAGTAAACACAAGCATTTAATCAAAAGGCTTAGTCTGAAGGGAGCCATTTCTTCAGGGTAAACCTCAAAGCCTTCAGCTCCTTGGAAGGGCTTCCTAACTGGAGCTGGCCATGTCTTCTGCAGCAGCCTTGGCAGATTCAGGCCACATTCTTGCTTGCAGGGGTCATCAAATGATGAGAGCCGCTCTAACCGGGCACCAGCTCTGGCCCGGTAAGAAGTCAGATGATCAGAGCTTGGGGACATGAATGCTTGAACGCTTTCAGGGCCTGGGCAAGGCCTGAAGAAAACGCTCCTGCTCCTGCCACCCGGCTGAGTCGCGGTGCTTATTAACAATGATACAAAGGATGAGAACTGGAGGGGTGCCTTTTGTGAGCAGTGGACATGTCGTCCCTAAGTCTGTCAACGGTCCTGTGAGATGGCCACTGGCCATCCATCTTACAGAAGAGCAAAGGTGGAACCACAAAGGTTTTAAATGGTAGCACCAGATTCGAGTCCAGCTGCCTCGCATTTTATTCATTCACTTGAAATCTATTTATCACCCACTGTGGGCCAGATCTTTTACCAGATGATGGGGATTCAACCAAAAGGAAGATAAATCAGGTCCCTTCCATCATGGATCCCTTCCAGTGTGTGTGTGTGTAGGGGGATGAAGAGTTAACTGTAAATAATAACCTAAAATAATTACAGACTGGAAAACAATAGAGATGTGATAAGCAATGATGGGGGAGGGGCTCTCTGTGAAGGTCAAGCCCAAGGCCTTTCCATTGGAGCATGGTGGGGTAGCCCCAAAAGGAACCAGGCTCTGGAAGCATCTGACCAAATAAAACATAAAACTAAGCTACCTGAAGGAAAAAGACCTGTTTCTTCTCTGTAGGGATGTTGGAGTCACGTCTCTGATGGCGACTTGGAAAAGCACACTCCTGTCGCCTGGGTTCCTGTCACGGGAGCGCGTTACGCTACATTTCTGAATGTAAGTGGCTGACAAGGGGCCCTCTAGGAGATGCACAGAAAAGTCACCCTCCAGAGCCCTCAGACTGCCCTCTGCTGAGCTGCCCTTGAGGCCTCTCTCCTTCTGGGGGCACTGTCTCCTCCTGAGAGACTGGCAGGTCAGCAGGGAAGGCCCCATGGGAAATGGAACATGCTGGAATGATGGCGGTTTAAGGCTTTGCAGCCAGATAGGGTGGACATCCCAGTTCTGCTGGGGAGGAGCTAGGAAGCCACAGGAGCTCTTGAGCCTCAGTCCCTTTGTTTATAAGATGGGATTCATAATAACCTCCGGTTCCAGGGTTATTTTGAGCTGATGCAGACAAAGACGTGAAATGGGCTTAGCAAAGTCCAGCACATTCTAGGCATTTCACAATGTTGGCTGAAGGATGCCAAGTCCTCTAAAAACAGAGGAATTAACCGAGGGAGTCCTCACGGCCATGCCTCCTCCTACTCCCAACCCACATCACTCCCCCCACCACCACCACCGAGCCCAGGGCCCAGGCCCCCAGAGGCAGGGCATTCCAGGCCCACAGAAGGCCTAGCCACCTTGCTGAACCTGGGCGTCGTGGAGAAACCCAACAACGGGGCCACTGCTCCATCTCGCCGGGAACCAACAAACCCACGCTTCCTCTCTCTGGCCACTCGCTCCACCACCTGCCTCAGTTGTCACGTTGATGAAATGGGAGAAAGCACTCCTGCCTCACAGGAGCATTCAAAGGAGAGGAAATGATGGCCACCTCATTTCTGGAACATGGGAGAACCACCCCCACGCTAGTTTCCTTCCTTCTGTTCTCTTCCAGGCTTCCCATGTTCCTTCCTTTAAAGTAAAAGCTTTCCCTTTAAAAGGTTCTGTGAAATTACACTCTAACCCAGCCCCTCTGCCCTAACATACAGCAATGGCTGAGAAAATAACAAATTCAATAAGATGAAGCTGGGCTCACTAACAAGGTCACCATCCCCGAGTATTCCAGGCAGATACTGATACAAAGCCTTGGGGTGAAGAGTCTGGGAGCAGGGAGTGGTAGACAGGAAGTGGATTCTTGAAGTGTAAGAGGGACCGAAAGATCCCACGCACGATGGTAGAGGGGAACCAGGTTCAGGACTTGAAGCCAGGGGATGGAGTGAGATCCCCTCCCTCTCATGAAGGCAGAACAAATTTTAAAAAAAAAGGGCTGCTGCCCACAGCTAAGACTCTGCTGGGAGTTCTGGGTCAGGTGGAAGCAAACATAAAATTAGCAAAGAAAAAGAAGCACAAGAGAGCAAAAAACAAAAAGTACTTCCCTCTTAAAATGAACCTGCAAAATTCCTTCCATCTGCCCTGTGGTATCCCTGGTCCCTCGGGACTGGGGAATGAACAATCTTGGGGGTGGGGGTGGAGAGGTGGCCCCAGACCAAAGTAGGTTAGTTGTTATCTTGGATGTTATCTTGTGTTGATGGAAGAATTTGTAGCATCGATATAAAGACGGTGGCTGCCAGGGGTCCAGAAGGGAGGGGGAATGAATGGGTGGAACATAGGGCATGTCTGGGGCCGTGAGACTCTATGATACTGCAGTGACGGGTGCAAGACATGACGCATTTGCTCAAGGCCTATGGAACTGTAGAGCACAAAGTGTCAACCATAATGTAAACTATAGATTTTGATTAGTAGTAATGCTTCAATATTGGTTCACCAAGTGTAACAAATGTACCACACTAATCTAAGATGTCAATAATAGGGGTACCTCTGTGTGTGTGGGTGCGGGGGGTGTTATATGGGAATTTTCTATACTTTTGGGGTAATTTTTCTGTAAATGTAAATCTAAAACTTCTCTAAAGATAAAGCTAAAAAAAAAATGAACTTACAAACCAAAATTCCAGAACATGAAAATATCGAATGCTTAAAAACTAGCCAACAAAATCAACACTGAAACATGAATGACTCCACATAAAACCACCTATGGACTATAGTTAATAGCACTATTATAATATTGTTTCATCGATTGTAACAAAGGTACCACATTAATGCAAAGTGTTAATAATAGGGTAAACTGCATTGGTGATGGTGAGGTATGTGGGAGCTCTGTCTTTCCTGCATGATTATTCTGTAAACCTACAACTTGTCTAATAAAAAAATAAATTTAAAAAATTCATAAGAAAAATGAAAGTCACAACTACACTGAGTTACCATTTATTACCCAAGAGCTTGGCAGAAATTCAAATTCTTGACAATAAACAGCTAGAGAGGCTGTGAGGAAACAGGCACTCTCCTAATTGAGGGTGGGAATGCAAAACGGTAAAACTGCTATGGAAGGGAATTTGGCAACATCTGACCAAGACCTGTGTATGCATGTAATCTTCAACCCAGCCTCCAACAAGTTAAAAAATGTATATATATAAACATAAGTTTATCCTTTACAGCATTATTAAATATTGCAAAATACTGGATTCTGCCCAAATATCTAAGCATAAATTGGTGGAATAAACTATGATGCATCCACGAAATGGAATATTATGCAGCTATACAAAAGAATGAGCTATAATATGGAATAATTCCCAAAATATATTTTTAAGTGAAAACAGGCAAGTACATACTCTACCTTCCATATAAGAAAGAAGGAGAAATATATATGAATATGCCAATTTGTGCAAAATGAAACTCAGGAAGAATAAAGCAGAAAACAATAGATTACCCACAAGTGATAGGAAAGAATAGAGGGATGAGGAAAGGCACTTCTCTGAGTATGTCTTTTTATTTTGATTTTTGGAAGCCTGTTAAAGCATGTTGAAAAACAAAATAAAATCAGCAAGGAGTGGGGAGCTAAAACTGAATGTGAATAGAAAGAAATGAACCTAAGCATAGTTCAAATGAATAACATAACCATGCTGAAGGGGGCAGGGTCTAAGGCAAATAACTTTTGGATGCAATATTATGCTGGGCTGGTCGATTTTCTGTGTCATCTTGGCTAGGTTATGGTGCCCATTGTTTGGGCAAACACTGGGGCCTGCATGCTGTTGTGGCGATATTCTACAGATGGGTTCAGCACCTACAATCAGTTGGCTTTAAGTGAAGGAAATGACCTTCCATAATGTGGGTGGGCCTCATGCAATTAGCTGGAGGCCTTACCAGCAAAGAACTGTGGGCTCCAAGAAGAATGCAGCCTCAAGTCTTCAACATCAACTCTTCCATGAATTTCCAGCCTGCTGGCTTCCCCTAAAATGCAGACTGGAGACTTTGACATCACTCTCATTGGAATTTACAGCCCCTGGCCTGCCCTAAAGAATTTGGACTTGCCAGCCCCCACAATCCTGTAAGCCAGTTCCTTAAAATAAATCTCTTCATATAGATATGAATCCTGTTGGTTTTGACTCTCTCAAAAACCCTGACCAATTCAATACCTTCAAACAAATTTTGAACTTTTCTTAGTAGATTGGTTTTTCATGGCAAGAGTGTAGCAACTCTAAAATTTTATGAATATTATAGGTTTGAGAAAATGAGTTAATATGTGATATTATGGAGAGACAGGATTCCCTGTATGGAAGGGACATACAAATATGGACTAGGGGAAGGCAAGGCAGAACCCTGGGGGTTACAATGGAATTAAAGGTATCAGTACAGACTTATTATTTTTAAAATTCTCCAGGAAAAAAATTATCTAGAGGATATTAGTGGGACAACTGACAAAAGTGGAATAGGGACTATAGATTAAATAAAAGTATTAAATCAATGTTAAATTTCTTGAATTTTGTAACTTTTATTCTTTTAAGAAATGTGCTCAGTTGAGAATATTCTTTTTCTTATAAAATACCCACTGAAGTAAATGTATTCAATCTACACTCAAATGTTCCAGAAAGAGAGTAATAATTTATTATGGAACTGTATAATAATGTGTATATAAATTGTGAATGTGTGTCTGTGCAGAAAGAGAAAGACAGACAGACAGAGGTGGAGAGACAGAGAGAATACCAAAATGTTAAAAATGTGTGAATATGAAAGGGTTTCTTAACAACGTTTTCTGTAAGTTTGAAATTATTTCAAAGTAAAAAGCTAAATACATTTTTTAAAATGTATTCTGAAAATAATCAAATAAAGATCCCATACAGAAGGAAAAGGATATTTGAAGACATAATAGCTGAATATTTTCAGAACTAAAAACAAAAACAGACAAGTTGTTAGTTTGAAAGAACACTGAGTACCAAGCAGAATAAACAAACAAATGACAATGAAACTTGAGAATATCATGGGTAAAGAGAACATCTTAAAATCTAGCAGAGAAAAATAAGATCATCAGAGGATAATGACAGGCAAATAGCAACAGTGATAATAGAGGCCTGGAAAAGGTGGATCACTATCATCCAAGTGCTGAAAGAAATTAAATGTCAACCAAGAATTTCATACCTAGCCAAAATAGCCATTAAAGGAGTTGATAAATGGACATTTCATACGTGAAAACACCAAGAGAGTTTATCAACCACAGACCCTAAAAGAATTATTAAGAGAAACTTCGCAAGTCAGAATGTTAATTCAGAGGAAGTCATGGGAGAAGAGAAACAAAGGTGATAAAAAAATATTTCCATAAATTTAATTATTGGCTGTAAAAATAATAAATTGTCTAATAAAGTGTTTAACAACATTGGGTGTAGACAATAATAGCAAGGTGTGAAAGGGACAGTGTTCAATGAGTAGTTAAAACCAGTTAGGGTCCTCCTCATGATGATCAGTAAGAAGACATCATATTAGAAAAAATTACACTTAACTATATATTCTAAAATTTAAGAACAGAAACATAATCTATAGCTAGCTTCCAAGTCATCCCAGAAAAAGGGAATGTATAAAATTGACCAATCTAATAAAAAGATGGATGAAAAGAAGAGGGGAAGAAGGTGGAAGAAGGAACAAATAATGATAAAAAATATGCAAAAAAAAATAGAAATAGTACAAATATATCAACACTTACACGTCTGTGAACACATTAAAGCTATCTTACAAGATAGAGATGATGAGGTTGGACAAAAGAATATAGAAACCCAGGAACGTGGAAGATTTCCTAAGGAGAGAATCTCAGAGACAGAAAAAGGCATCTTAACTCAGCTAAGGATGGAAGGAAACCTGCTTCCATCAACCAAGAAACACAGAGATGACTCCAGAAGCATCAAGAAATGGTACACAGTTGCCCATGTACAGCAAGAAAAGGACTTTTAGGGAGTGTGTTGCAGTTTGTAAGACGCACAAAGAGAAACAGATACCTGTTTTCTGAAAGATAAAGGGGAGCTGCCCTGGGACTGGGTGAGCTGTCTAGGAGAACAGAAGGTGAAGGGATCCTGGGGTGGAGCTGGAGGGAACAGACCAAAGGACAGACAAGGAAGAGACCACAGAGGGCTTCAATCAGCTGCATCAGTTGTCAGATAACACAAACACCACAGGCAGGGCTCAGGATCTGTGCCCATGTCTCCCACAAAGAACACATCAAACCCCAGGCAGAGAAAAGTACCAAACTAACTCTGGCAGGGAGGGAGGAAGGAACGTACAGACAGGACACCAGAGGATACAATCCCCAATTGAGGGATGCATTTCCTGTGCCGGTTCCATGCTTCCACAGCCATCCTTAGAGCCTAGGACAGCTCTTGGAATTATCATGGGCAGCTGGAGTAGGAGCGATCTATACCTGCCCTAGAACATTCTGAAATGGAGATTTCCAGTGTCAGTTTGGCATCTGTCTCAAAGTCCTTTCTCTTGATTTTTTCAACATAATGCAATAATATTTTGTTGAGAGCTTACTATGTGATTCACATAGCTTACCCCACTCAATCCTCACAATGAAAGACAGTTTTCATGCCCACTTTGCAGATGAGAAAGACAAAATCCAAAGTCACACCACTAGGACGTGTGTCAGGAAAGGGTTTAAACTCAAGCATCTTGACTCTGAAACCTAATTCTGGATTGTACCTCCTCAAGCTGCAGGGACTTGGGCCCTTCTGAACTGCCCCCATGTCCCCACTGGTGTTGGCTTGGGGGGATGTTCCACTTTTCCTCCAAAGAGCCCAGTCTTTGATGAACAAAGCAGGAGAGAAAAATCCTGCTACATCATCAAGTATACACACACCTGGCTGTCGCCCCCACCACAGTGCGTGCTCCTTGAGCACAATCTGGAGAGTTATTCATCTTGGTGTCCACAGAACTGAGCCCAGTACCTGGAGGATGCCACATGCTCAATATGTCCTTTGTCAAGTGAACAAATGAGCAAGAAGTAGAGGAAGGAGCAACCAACCGCATCACGCCCCACCACCAACTTCAAAATGACCCTCCTGACGCTGAGGCACATGCCACAGTCGCTTCACTCCCATGTGTCGGCCACACTTCCAGACATTTTTATTAGTCTTGAGCACAGAAACTTTTGCCTTCTGGAATCAGGTTGATCCCACACCTAGATGACAGACTCATCCTTACATCACATCTGGGTGGTCTTCCTCACAACCACGGAGTGAGATCTCACCTCCAAGGATGCACGGGGAGAGAAAACGGAGTGAGTGCCATGAATTTTCCTTCCCTTGCAAAGAAAATAGTCTCCAAAACACAGAAGGAAGGTGTCTCTCTCCTGAAAGCCCTTCCTAGCCATCTCCTCCTGCTGAAGGTCTTCCCATCCACCACATGCAGCAACGGTGCTACCTGCTCTGGGAGGTCTTCAGAGCCAGTCTGTCCCTCTTCTCGTGGCTGTTTGTACAGCCTTCTTTCACACGTAATTAGTGAGTGTCCACCATATGCTTGGCACCCGAGAGACAATGATGGGCAAAGACAGATCTGGATCCTGTGCTCAAGGAGCTCACAGCCTGGTCCAGTGCCACCCAATAGAACATCCTGCAATGGTGGAATGCTCTTTATCTGCACTGCCACTAGTCACATATGGTGATTTGGAATTTTAAAATTGTTTGCTTTTAATTACAATTTAACTTGAACCACATGTGGCTAGTGGCTACCATCTTGGGCAGTGCAGGTAATCACACTGCAGAACAATTATCTTGCTTGTCTGGCTCCTCACTCTCAGACAGAAAGCTTCTTAAAGACAGGGGTTTTCTTTATCTTCAGAACCAGTGGAGCTGAGCACAGGGCAGGAGCTCAATAACTGCTGGTCGAATAAGTGAATGAACGAACGAGTGAATGAATGAATGAGTGATAGATGTGTAACAGAGGCTCTAAAGAAGATCCTTTCTCTTGACCAAGAGAGACCGAGCAAAAGGCCAGAAGCAGGACAGGGTAACAGCTACCCGTCCCGTGAAAAGACGCCACACCAAGCGCTTTCCTTCCTGTCCATTCACCTGAGGGCAGGTCAGAGCCAAGGACCTTCTGTCGTAAACCATGGCAGAGGGCTGAGTGAAAGGGAAGAATCGAAACAAACAGAAGAGAAGACTCATCAGTTCCGCAGCTGAGCAAAACCAGTACTTTGTCGGCTGCTTGGTGGGTTTTCCAGCTGCAGTTCTTAGAAGAGAAAGTGACAGCTCCTGTGCACGGCCACCATTTCCTGGTTTGAGGCTGACTCACAAAAGAACTGGAGAGTGCTGTGGACTGTTGTAGGGGTGACGTTAAAGACTCGAGGCCTTTTTCCTTCTTGTTACATGAGGAGGAGAGGACATGCAGCCATCAGATTCAGCGGTTCAGGACAGCAGCTTCTCTCAGTAAGAGTGGGGGTCAGGGGCTCACAGGCTTTCGAAAAGGGGAAGTAGGGGGCAGATGGAAAACCCCACAGATCACTGCACCCACTCATGTCACGAGAGTTCACGGCCTAAGGCCAAAGGGCCCCGTGTCTGCACCTGGAAACACTGAAACGTGTAGTCATTCCACCGCAGTCACTGACCCAGCCTGACTGCCGCCATGCGCAGAATCCCTAATCTCGGGGCCTGGATTCCACAGCTCAGCTCAAATTCACAGATGCGTTAAAATAATGATTATAGCCATGGCAGCTATCATCGAGGATGTCAAAATTATGTCTGATAAATCCATATACTGTGACATTTAAGGAAGTTTAGGGTCCAAGATTGAATTGCTGGGCATGATGATTAGCCGATTATGAGGTCAAAGGTTGAAATGTTTTAAACAGCAGAGCAAAGCTGAATTAAAAATGCAAAACAGTCGGATAAAAAGGAATTTTTACGACAGGTCAAATTGTGCCTCCTGCATTAAGACCCTACAAGAGCCTTCTGACCCTGAGCACTATGTCCCAAGAGTTCTGCTCCATGTGGGGTCTTCAGAGGATAAGGCGACTCAGTTTAAGATTAATGTTATCATCCTTTCTTGCCATTCCTCAGCTCAAAGTGCATGCCTCCACCTTCTGGCCTCCTCCTATTTTCCAACCTTAACGCACATCCCTGCCCCTTAAACAGTCTAATTTCCAAGACTCCTTGAGGTTCTCTGGAACTCTCTGCACTCTCCTGCCTCTGGGCCTTTGCTTCAGCTGCTTTGATGGCCTGGACTGTCCTTCCCGTTCACCTCCACACATCAATCCCCGCAGTGCCGTCTGAAGAGCTTCCCCCTGCCAGCCAGCTCTTCCTCCCCAAGTTTCCTGGGAACTCTCCGTCCCCAGTGCCCCCGCGGCCGTCTGTCCAGGCGCTGCCTGAGCACTCTGCAGCAGGGCCAGCGGGAAGCACCTGACCCTTCGTTAGCTTAATCAGCTTTGAGTTCTTTGGAAGACAAGGCTGGTCATCTCTATATGCCCAGTTCCCACAGCACACAGTGGCTGCAAACTAAATGCTTCTTGAACTGAACTGTAGGAAAAAAACTGATGATCTCAAAAGATGAAGAAAATGTTCTCAAATGTGATGAACTGCCCCCAGATAACCCTACCAATCAAGCAGCAGAAAACAGCAGCTAAGAGACAGGCCAACAGGATCTGAATCCGAGAACAGAATCCTACCAACTGATAGACTATAGGCAAGTTGTTTCACTCCACATGCCTCAGTTTCCTTATTTTTAAAATGGGAGAGTAGCAGACCTACTACGAGGATTAAATGAATTATGACATAGAGAGTGCTTAGAACAGGGCATGGCTCAAAAAAAATGCTGGCTAATTCTTGATATATGGAAATGGCCAATTTGTCTGTTTTCTTCCCTAGACTGCGAGCATCTTGTCTTATTCACCATTATATTCCCAGAACAAGGCCCACCCTGACCCACTTTTAGGTACACAGTGCTTGATACAAAGCAGTGCCATAATAAGTGCTTGACGAAGAAAGAGTAAAGTTAGTTTACTGATGATGTCCGAGGTTGATGATACATATTTTCTATGAATCTTCTTTAAAAATATGGTTCCTGCTTTCTAGAACCTTCTTCCCTCTCCTCTTTGCCTGGCCAACCCCTATGCATCCTCCAGGTCTCAGATTAGATGCTGTCTCCACCCAAGGTCGCTTCTCTAATCTACTTCCAGCAGGTTCCATGGTCATGAAGAGTGTGCCACCCATGCTTGCCCACATCATGGTGGGCTGTAACATTTGGCTCCTTCCTCAGTTCCTCCCACAAGAGAGTCAGGTGATGATGAGACCATCTCTTATCCAAGGCTGTATCCTCAACACCCAACACAGTGCCTGGCACACACAGCTGCTCAATAAACATTGGGCTCAAGAGTTTCTCTTTCACCACCTAGTGGTGTGACGACTTGCTGGATGGAAAGCCAGGCCAGGAATGGGGACATCTTACTTAAACTCTGGGATGTGGCAACTCAGCATACATCCTCTCTCTACCAGTATGAGAATGGGAGGGAATCGGGTAAGAAGCTAAAGTGTGCCCAGACCTGTCATTGAGATAGGTGCTGCTATTCCCATACTACAGATGGGAAAACCTGAGGCTCGACAAGCTGACAAAACTTGCTTGGAGCCACTCACTAAGTAGAGGCACAGTCTGTGTCTGAAATCACAGACCTCTATGCTCAAAGCCCATCCCTCACCATTTCCGTCCCTTACCATGCCACCTCCAAAGTTTACAGCAATTTTAAAGGAGAAATCATAAAATCCTTTCTCAAACCAGGACTTCTATTAAAAAGTCCACAGATTTCAAGGTTTGTATAACCTCAAGCCAGGTCACAAATTCTATAAATTGGGCGTTTTCTTTTCCATCTCAAAGCACTACATGAACTAGGGAAAATGCAATCCAAATAAGATGCACTCTGCAGGAAAGGACACATAATACCCCTGATGGGAGGGAGCCCGGGTGCTTAATTAAGAGTGAGTTTGAGTGTGTGACTATCAGGGGAGGAGAAGGTAACAGGTAAGGGCCGTCATGGCAGATGGCAAAAACAACTGTCAGACAAGACAAGTGAAAGAGAATCCTTTTGTTGCTGTTAAGAGCCCTGACAAAACATTAGCTGGCAATGACATACTGTCAAGAGCAGGGAGCACAATGCGAGAACACAAGACAACACGAGGTGAGCCGGGGAGGCAGAGACAAGCTTTGACAGACGTTCGGAGGATTTACAGTGGTGGGGGTGGGGATGGCCGTGGTCTCAGGACCCCAATCTTAAAGCAGAAAAAGCCTCTGGCTTTTGCTTTTGTCCATTTGTTCATTCACCCACTGCTTCCACGGCTATTGCTTACGCACCTACTGTGTGTGAGGCATGATTAGGTGTTGCTTAAGCACCTACTGTGTGTGAGGCATGATTAGGTGCTGGAGATGCAGCCATGAGCAAAGGTAAAGGCTGCCCTAGCCCTCGTGGAACTTACGGTCTAGAGAGTGAGGCAAAGGGTATTTGAACCATCAGGCTGTGATCACGACCAAATGAGGGAAGGGCCACTTTACAAGAGCAACTGATTGGAAGCCAATGTAGACTGGCGGACAGGGGAGGCTTCCCAGGATGAGACATGAAGGACAAGCAGTTAAAGTGAGGGCTGGCAGGGGAGGAGAGCTTTCCAGACAGAGGGGCCCCAGAGGGAGAGGAGCGGAGAGTGGGCTGCAGGGCAGGGACAGACCAGGCAGGCTTTGCAGGTCTGGGTAGTATGGGCTGCTTTCCCACATGGTAAAGCCCTGGCCTTCCTCAGAGCCTTCCAGAAAGAATCTTAAAACCTCCTCCTCCAGCAGGCTCCAAGCATCTGGTTGTTAAGCCAATCTTGACCGAGCAGGGAACTCACTGGAGCTTCAACCTCTCCTGCAGGGTGGTCTAGGATTGGTTGGGACGCCATATTCTTTATGATGTGGCATCATGCACCCCAGGCTACTTCTTGGCTCTCTGCACTTGTACAGCTGCCAGTGCCTCCCACTATCCTGCCTTTTTCCTGTATCTTTCAGCTCATTCTGTCAGATTCCGCTTAGGCACTGCCTCCTCCAAGACACCCTCTCCTAAATCCCTTTCCTCCAGGCTGGCTTAGGTTCCCTTGCTTACAGTGCCCACGTATCAACATCATAGTATAAATACTGAAATTATTTTTCTAAAAAGTATTCTTACAGGAATAAAAAATATGATGCAATAGAACTGAGTGCAGAAACAGACCCAATCAGAGAGGGTTGTTTTAGGAATCGATAACGGTATCAATTAAAATAAGGGGGTTAAAAATATCCAATAAAAATAACTGGGACAAGTGACTATTCATTTTAAAGAAAAGAAAGTTAGAGTCCTCTGGCACACCACATACACAAACACACACTCAGCCTTCTAAACGTCTACAATAAAACTGTAAAGGCAAAGCAAAAGTGTTAATCCAGGGGTAAAGAAGGCCTAACTATAAATCAAAACACAGACTGCATCACAGAAAAGGTGGAATGATCTAACTACATATAAATATAAAACGTTAAAAGTAAAACATGATCTTGCATGCCATAGATTACATGCTGGTCTCAGGAGGGAAGAAAATGTGACTTTATAATGGAAAAATCTGACTGTTTTACCTTAAACCAGGGATCATTCACAAATAAGGGGCAGATTTACGTGCTTCATGATGGGATACTAACAGCATCGCTTACGCACTGTTCATTCAAAAACAAAGGTTTCAACAAAACTGGATGAATCCTTTAAATCTAACTTCCAGTTTACAGGAAGCACAGGAGATACAGGAACCAGTTAATTGACACTGTAAGGAAACAGCCCAATCCAGAAGGTGAGATATTCTCTGGGACAGGACAGGACACAACTCCAAACTCTCCAACATGACACCATCAGGAGAAAGGAGAAGAGGGAGGAGGAGAAGAAGAAACAAAAGAAATCAGGAGAGCTGTTCTAGCTAAAAGGAGATCTAAGAGACATCTGGATGCAGTGTGTGGCTGCTGACTGGACTCTGATTTGAACGTAGCCAGAAAAGATACTCTGGAGACAACCAGGTAAGGCTGAAAAAACACTGTATAGCAGATTTTAGGGAAATGGCTAGACTCTGATTTGAATAGAGCCATGAGAGATATTCTGGAGACAATTAGTTATGTTTGAATAAACACTGTATATTAGATGATATTAGGGAAATGATGATTTTGTTAGGTGTGATAATGGTTTTGTGGTTAGGAAGGAGAAAATGTCCTTTTTAAAGAGGTGCAAACTTAAGTATTTAAAGGTAAAGTGTCATGGTGTATATAATTTACTTTAAATTACTTCAGAAAAAAAGAAGGAAATATGGCAAAATTTTAAAAATTTATTAAATCTAGACAATAGGTATATGGATGTTCATTACAGTTCTACTTTTTGCATATATTTGAAAATTGTCATAAGTTAAAAAAAAAAAAAAAACCTACAGAATTAGAAGACAAACAAGGAGGAAATATTTGCCACACTCCCTCCTACACTCAGGCTCTTCTACACAGAGGCCCTTCTCCTGGACTTGCTCACAGCGCCCTCCCTCACTTCCTCCGTTCTCAGCTCAAACATCATTTACAAAGGCTTCCCAGGGAGCAGACAGGGTGGGAAGGTACGAGAGGAGCCTAGGCAGCCTACAAAGAAGTGAAGCCTATCTGCTAAGCTGCCCAGAGAAGAGGAGACGAGTTTAAAGAGGGTGGGAGCAGAGCCAGAGACAGGCCAGAAGAGGCCACAGCATGGCTGTCTGTTCCTCTCGGTTCCTCCCCACCCAAGCTTCCCTACCATGGACATATGGGCCAGGTCAAGATTTTTGCTATTTCTGCCATTTCTGACAGTGTAATTAATTAGGATAAGGAAATCTTTAGGAAAGAAAAGACCCCAGTCCATCCATTGGTAGTATGCCCAGCAGCTGTTCCCCATAAGTACAGTTAGGGTTCGGTCCCCCAGGCATCCAGGGATATCCTGCACCTGGCCCCACCCTACCTCCTGGCAGTCACCCACTCTTTCCCTGAACAAACCAATCAACTCACCAAACTCACCTCCTCACCAACCTGTCCACATGCCCCGTACTTTCCTCCTCTCTTAACCATGCCATACCTCCTCCCTAGGTTTCTACATTCTTCACAATCCCAAAAGACAGGAACAGACAACCCACTGAAGAGGAGTACCAAGAGCAAATGAGCACATGGAAAAAAGGCTCAACATCAGTGGTAAGGAAAGAAATGCAAATGAAAGCCATATTGACTTTTCTCTTTATTACTGTTAAACAATGTTGGCAAGACGATGCCCAAAACTAGAAATGTCCCTCACTGGTTATCATTAAATATTTGTACAACCTTTTTTATGGGGGGGAGGGTTGTTATATGACAAAATTACCAGTATGATCTTGCCTCTTGGAATTTATTCTAAGAAAATAATTCAGAAAACAAAATGAAAAAGCCAAAGTTTAGACCCAGCCTACAAAACCCAACGATAAGAGACTAAATAAGTAAAATATTTTATGTTCTCCTGATAAAATATAATGGCATTACTAAAATTACAAATATGAAGACTCTTGCCTAATATGGGAAACAGGTTTATGCTATATTGAGTAGAAAGGTCAAAATGCAAATGTTTTCATATGAAATGTTTTACACACACACAAAGATGAGGAGGAAAGCTTTACAGTCTGGTAAGTTAGGTATCATAAAAAGACCCCAGATTCCAAAAACAAAGCTGGACTTTGTGGCTTTACCATATTACCCTCTGTGAGTCCCTGGGCAAGTTGCCTAATTCATGTTGTGGCAGTCTGAGACTATTTATGAATTCCAAAAAGAGAGGTTATGTTTGTAAATGGGTCTGTTTCTCTGGGCATGATACCCTTTGATTGAATTAGATTCAGTGGAGAGGTCTTTGATTTAATTATGTTAAGATTAGGGCTTTGATTCAACCACATCAGTAGGGTGTAGCTCAGGTTAAGTCTCCACTCCCTTGGTGGGCTATATAAAAGGACTTTCACTCAAGAAGTCACAGAAGAAGATATACAAGAAAAGAGAAAGAGCTCCATAGATGCCAGAGGAGAGAACTTTAGTCATGACATAGAAGAGAAGAAAACTCTGATCCTGCAGCCCGGGAAGAGAGACAAATCCTATGCCAGCCTACAGCTGAGATCAGAAGAGTCTGGGTCCATGGAGCCTTAAGATGAAGAAGGAAGGAGAGACCAGGCAGAGACCGCCCGTTACCTTGCTTCAACACATGACAGCTGACTTTGGTAAGAAACCAACCTTGAGTTGGACTCTTTAGGGCCTTGTAACTGTAAGCTTTTACCCCAAATAAAGACCAACAGATTTCTGATACTTGCATCAGCACCCCCTTGTCTGACTAATACACATGTCTTAGAGACTCCGTTTCTTCATCTGTGAAGTGGAGATGAAAGATGACCTACTTCTCAGAGTTGTCAGGATGAACTAAGCCACTGCATGGGAAACCCTATTCCCAGTGCCTGACCCAGGTGAGAGTTTAATAAATACCAGGTTGTGATGCCAATGACATCACTATTGTCATCACTGAAAGGTTCAGGCATTAGGAGGCCTTGTGTCAGCTTTTCTAAAATAAATGCTGTCATGAGATAAATGTCACTTGAAATACATTGTAGAGTTAGAACATGCTTTGTCTTGTAGGAGGTGCCTGCCTCCCATCTCTGAAATCAACAAGAAAATTTAAGTCAACTTCAATGATCACCAATTGTTTTAAATTTCACAACAAGTACATTCTTCCATTTTAATTTATTTTCTAACCCAACTGACAAAAGGAATGTTTCCTTGTTACCAGTTGGTTTCTTGCCCATTCAAAAATATAAACCCATTTGCCTAAACTTTCTTCCCCCAAATTCACCTATATGTCTGCAGTAGTTTGAATGATGGTTCCTTAAAGATGTCTATTTCCTAATCTCCAAAACCTATAAATACGTTTCCTTACGTGGCAAATGAGGTTTTGCAGAAGTGATTAAGTTAAAGATCTTGAGATGGGGAGATTACCCTGGATTGTCTGGGTGGGTCCAATGGAATCACAAGGGTCCATATAGGAAGGAGGCAGAAGGGTCAGTGTCATAGGAGATGTGATGCCAGAAGCAGACAATGGAGGGAAGAGGCCATGAGCCTAGGAATACAGGCAGCCTCTAGAAGCTGGAAAAGGCAAGGAATGGATTTTCCCTGAAAAACTCCAGGAGGAAACAGCCACCCCCACCCCAACCCATTTCAAACTTCTAACCTCCAGAACTGACAGATAATAAACCTGAGTTGTGAGCTACGAAGTCTGCGGGAGCAAGCCAATACAGTGCCTTTGGCCCACGGAGGGGCACCTTGATCTTGCAGGAAAGAACTCGGGCTCATAAGCCACACTGTGGTCACCATCCAGCTCCACCTCCTGCTCTCCATGGATGACCTTGAGCCACGTACTGGTCCTCCTTGGGCATCACTCTCCCCACGTGGGAAATGGAGGTTGTCAAAGACATGAATTGAGGGTCTTCATGGACAGTACCCAGATGGGTCTCTGGCCCATGGCAAGCACTAGATAAATGACAGCTGTCATTTTGATTCTACGTGTTATATTCTAGTTTGTTTCTCCTTTATTTTAAACAGCTATTTTGGAATACACTTTATACATCCTAAAATTCACCCATTTAAGGTACACAGTTCAAAAGTTTTTACCATATTCACAGAATTGTGCAACCATCACCATCGTCTAATTCCAGAACATTCCCAACACCCCAAAAGAAAACCCCATAACCATTATCAGTCACTCCTCATTCTCCCCTTCCCCCAAGCCTTGGCAATGCTTGGTCTACCACTGGAGTTCAGCAAATGTGAGCTACTGCCTATTTCTATGGATCTGCCTGAATTCTGGAACAGTTCCTATGAATGGAGTCATACAATATGTGGCCTTTTGTGTCTGGTTATTCCACTTAGCATAACGTTTTTTGGGGTTCTTGCATGTTATACCATGAATCAGTATTTTGTTCCTTCTTATGGCTGAGAAATATTCCATTGTATGGAATATACCATATTTTGTTTATCCATTCATCAGCTGATGGACAATTTTATCTTTTTTTGCCACTTCTTTTGGCACTGAAATATACTTTGAGAATTAAGGGAGTCCCCTTAAGACTTATGGGTGTGTGTATGTGTATGTGTGTGCGCGTGTGTTCTGGGCACTGAGGTGAATCCTGAGGACCGGCCCTGACTGGCATCTTTGGTACTACTAAAGATATCTCCAAGGAAGGCCCAGGGGTTCAGGGCAGAACGTGGCCCCAAGGCCCAGGGAAAAGGTTGCTGGGTTGAACCTAAACCCCTGGAGAAAACTCATCACAGACCTCTGACAGCTTCAGAATCACCAGACCCTTTGGCCCCAGCATTCACCCCAACTCCTCGCCGTGGCGTTGAGTCTTAACCTCTCTGAGCCCCAGCTTCCCCATCTATAAACAAGGTTAATAATAGTTAACCTTGTTATGTTGCCATGTTGTTTGGCTGCTATGTCAGAGGACCACTGAGGGGATTAAATTATATCAAGTCCATGAACCACAAAGAGCAATGCTTGGTCTTCTGCTGGAGTTCAATAAATGGGAGCTACTAGCGCTACTGCCACCTCTAACACCACCATCACCGTGACCATCAGTGCAGGCTCGCTGATATATGGACAGCGGGGGTGGGGAGGCAGCAGGGAGACGCGGAGGTCACCACAGAGTTTTATCACCATCACTGGCAAACTGATTTTTATAGTGGTTTTGAAACTCTATATGAACACCGCACCTCCTACTGCCTGTGCCTGGGGGTATTGCTTCCATCCCTCCCTCCCCCACTTGATAGATGGCGACATGGGAACAGTTCCTCAGACTTTTCTGAGGTAGCTGAGAGGAAAACACCATCTGAGCTGGCAGGAAAAGGACTTAGTTGATTTCCAAATCTTGATGGTGGTCAAGATACTATAAGCCTCTTCTGGATGCCAAATGCAAATACAGGATTCAGGAACCAAGTGGGGTGAGTCGTTTCCCCCTTCGTTGTCAAGTTGCTCCTGGTGGAACAGCCAGTTTTTCCATCACAGTCTGGCCTTTCCACCAGCAAAGAGGCCCAGCTGGACAAGTCTTAATGTTACCACATAAAAGGGTTTCGAGTTCATTCATTAGTACAAGTTACTTACTTGCCAACTTTGAAAGACAAAATGTAGAAACCCCTTAAGCTTCTGTTGTTATTATTGATTGGGAAAATCACCCATTTTTTAAATAACAACAAGGTTGGCCAAGGTTGGCCAGCCTTGGAGTGGGAGTCTGAAGACTGTAAAAAGAACAGCTGTGCCCAGGGAAACGGATGCCTATGTTAACACGCGGATACAAGCTACGTCTTTCTGTGACTCACTAGATGGTTTGGGTCACTGCCTATGACACTCAGAACCTTACGGACCCAGCTTCTTTTTGGCCTCTTCCTGAGAAGCAGTGGTGATTCCCTTTGACCCAGTGAACTGGGGTCAGCTGGGGTCAAGTTGAGGGCAAGGAGTGAGAAGGTTCTGAAACTCACAATTTTGAGGAAGTATCCAGGGGACTGTAACATGCCCAGAAGGATTACTTAGGACTTTTACAACTATATTCTTAAGTGAGAATGATCTTTAAATTTCCTTTTTCCTCCTTTCCTTGTCTGGTTTGGAAATCCAGGTTATAACAGCCTCAGATTATTTTTTTCCTTTTTCTGTTCTCTACAACAGTTTGTCTAAGGTAGGACTATCTGTTCCAGAATGTTTGGTAGACTTGCCTGTAAAACCATCTGGGCCTTGAGGTCCTTTACTCTTGCTTTTTATGAGGCCTTTTTAAACCACAGATTCAATTTCTTTAATTGTTACAGCTCTGCAAGGGTTTTCTAGTCCTCGCCGAGTCTGTTTTAAGTTGTCTTTTTCTAGGAAATTGGCCATTCTATCTGGGTTTTCAAATTAGCTGGCAAAATTAGCCATCTCAGGCTTAAAAGAATTGTGTCCTTCCAGCAAAAAGTGATGGTGGTGAGTCAAAGAAGTTGACCTGTCCCTGGAGCACCCCCTGCCCCCAATTGGGACACATTTTTGCCAGTTATCCAGGTTTAGGAACTGCCAGTTGGGCAGTGGTTTAAGTACCAGCTTTGGGGCTGAGTTACCTGGTTTTTCTCTCCTAGTGCCAACCTGGGCAAGCTGTGACCTCAGTCTCCTTCTCTGTAAAATGGATAGAATAACTTCTCAGGACTGCTATGAGGAGCAGAAAGAACTCTGCAAACCCCAACCCCTCATCCCATGCAAGTTCCTCTACACAAAAACTATCAACCTTCCATTTCACAGACTTTGAACTTATAAAGTCTCCTAAGTACAAACTCAAGGTCCAGAGCAACAGTGCCTCGAGCCGCCCTGTACCACCACCACCGTTCTCAGCCACGAGCTGTCATTTCTGCCTCATCTTGATGCACATCGGTCTAGAGCCGTGGTTCTCAAAGGGGGGGTCCCTCGACCAGCAGCGTCAGCCTCCCTGGGAGCTTGCTAGAAAGGCAAATTCTCAGGGTCCACTCCATAGCTAATGACTCAGAGAGACTGAGGTGAGGCCCAGCAGTGTGTATTTTCAAAAGGCCTCAGGGGATTCTGAGGCAGGCTCTGGGGTTGAGAACACCACAGGGCATTTCCCACGTTTCAGCTCAGTTCTGAGGTGTTTTGAAAACACTTTAAAAACACTGCAGGATTTTTCTGTAATCCTACAACTTCTCTAGTGAAAAACTAAATGTTTTTAAAAATATACACTGGAGGGTTTGTTAGGGATATTAGGGTCAATTTTTTTGGCGACATGACCAATCCTGAAGATTGAAGATCTATTATAAGTACCGTTCAGAGCCTGTTATTCCTGAATGAAGGAGCCACAAGGATCTGGCCAGCCCAGCTTTCTAATGCCGGGAATGCAGCTTTCAGTGGCCGGAACTCCTGGGTCCTCTGCTGTCCTCCATGTCACCTGATCTGACCACAGGCCACCTGCCTCTGAACGAGGCTTCCATGCCAGAGCAGGGAGGTGTGCGTGTAGTCTGGAAAATAAATCCTTGCTTGGTTGGAAGAATTTGGTCTGAACCTCGCTTTCGTTGTAAAACACGGCCTCGGGATGGCAGGTGGGGGTGGGGGCAGGTAACTCCCTCCAACCCCCCCAGCTCTAACCATGGGAGGCACCAAAGAAGCTGATGTCAGGCAAACGCCAAATCTTCAGAGGTCTTAGTGCAAGGCAGGTGCTCCCAAATCCTATTTCTGGTATCATCCCTTAAAAAAATAAATGACACGGCTAACTCCGTCATGATCAATAAAGGTAATAACAATAATCATGCTGAAAGCACCAGGAGGAAGAGATACACAAACATTATAAAAATGAAAGCCGAGATAATTTTTTAAAAGTCAATGAGGAGAAAACGACGACTGTTGCATGTTTGTGTGGGGATGACTCATTCAACAATAGGAGCAGCTCTGAAAACACTGAGTCACGAGAGGTCTGAGCCGCGGTGCCCGAGCGACAGACAATCGTGACGCAAGGAGACGAGACTCAAAAACAACATAAATGTAAACACACCAACAGTGGGGGCTTATAGGCTTCAGGGTAATTCAGAGGAGGCCGGGGGCCCGTGCACTGTGCAAGAGCAATGTCACGGACGTTTCTGTAGGTTTAAGGCTCTTTCAGAGCATCAGAGCTCTGGCCTGTGTACACAAGAGAGCTGCTAAGAAGTTGTCCTGGACGGGACCACGGAAGGGTTAGCTAACCCAACGGCTTTTCCATACAGATGAACGCAGTGTGTTTTCGAGAAAAAGATGCCTGGTACAAAGTTCACCAGCAAGGAGGAGAAATAACGTCAGGTTTTTGAAGGACCAGCTCACATTTCCTACTTAGGAGCTTAAAATCCAAAGAGCCACCTTGGGTCCACCAACAAATGAATCTACGAACCATCTTTTGCAACTAAGTACAACGGCAGGAGCTGCTCTACAGACCCGTGGCTGTTAAAATTCAGCATTTAAAACAAAACCCCCTCGCCTTGCCCCCTGGGAATCTGAGCCATTCGACTGCGGTTGAGCCCACTTTTAACAAGCTCTCCAAGGGATACTAAGGCAGATGGTCCCCAGGCCACAAAGCCGTTTGTCGTAACTGAAGGAGAATATGAACCAAGAGCGCTGCAGGGTCGCTGCATGGGCTTCGCACACATTGCTGGGGAAACGCAGGCTGCAACCAAAACACTACCCGCCACAGCCCCAATTTAGCACTTGTTCCCACAGCACAGATCAAGGAAGTCAGCGGTAAATGAGTAACAAGTTACGTAACAGCTTTTCTGTATGCAGAGCCTTAATTCACCAAAGAGAAGTCAAAGCCCTATAAAAAGGAACAGCCCACCCCCAAAACAAATGCTGCGCAGGCATAGCCAGGAGCTCCCCACCCCATCTGCCAGGCGAAGGCAAGTCTCCCTCTGCTCTAAGAGCCGCTCCGGCAACCCTTGCGCCCTCCGAACCTGGGGCCTTCAGTTGGGGTCAGGGTCTGCAGGGGGAGGGGAGGAGTGGGACTAGGACACTGCAGGGTTCCAGAATGGGTGTAGGCACCAGCTTCGTCAAGGCTTCCGTCTGATTGAAAACATACCCGGAACCATGTTTTGCTCAACTACACCTCTGACCACTAGCTGGGGAGGAGTTCTGGAACAAAAGTCCCCCTGTCTTGGGTCTTGAATCTTGTCTAAGAGCCCCAAACCACTCTGACATTTCCCTGTCTTTCTCTGGCAAGGATCCCTAGTCCTTTCCTCTCCCCCATTCTCCTAAAACCTGGATAATAAGCTCGTTCTAACTGGGGTGCTAAAAGCTGACAGTGGCCAAGGCCTTTATCACCCCGGTGACCACAGAAGGCATGTCACGTGTGTCACATATGAGCTACTCTTCCCACTGAGCCAGCCTTGGGAGCCTTCTCAACATGGCACTCGAGGCAGCCACTCCCAACTCATTGGAGACGAGATTGCAAGTTCCATGAGGGAGAAGTCCCAGCTATCTTCTTATGAGTCCATCCCAAGCACTTCATGTGGGGACTAACCCTTAGCAGGTGCTTGAAAAATCAATATTAAATTGAGCTAAATTGATGCATGATGTGAAACTCCATTGCCACCCCCATCTTGCCACAGAGCATTTTCCAGAATGCAATAGTCTCCTGGAGTGCTTGTTAAAACCCATCTTCCATGTGAATCAGATTCCATGGGGCGGGGCCCAGGCTCTGCATTTCTAACAGCATGCCCAGTAAATATTAAGTACACAAAATTTGGGAACCTTTGCCTTAACCTTCCAGGGGTGTCTCATGGACACCAATGCTATAGGATGTGATTCAGCAAAGGGGAACCTAAAACTGAACAAAATACAGATAGGCGGCTTCCTCCTCTCCATCCAGGTACAGGCCCAAGTTCAGTAGAGATCGTCCAACATCAGACAAAATGAGGCAGAAAAGAGATCAGAGACTTCTGATAAAGGTCTAGAAAAGCATTTTTGAGCCCATATGACAATCACTGACTTCGCCAGGCTTGTCCTTGCTTCTGTCCCTTTACCCTGTCATGTGCTACCACGCCCCATAAACAGATCATAAACAGAGGCATTTTTGAGACCCAAAGATGGAGTGAGAACAGCCAGCGGCTCTGCCCCAGTGAGAAAGTTGCCTAGAATGAGAAGAGCGCCTCCGCCTAGACTTATTTAGAAGTCTGGCTTCCCTGCTTCCTGCCACAGTCCGCCAGCTGCAGTCAGCAACACGTCCTCCCTCCTGCCTCTCCCACGGGCTCCCCACACACATCTGAGCATGGCGGGGGGCTGCCAACAGCCAAGGCGCAGGAAACTAGGTTCAGGTTCCTCTACCCGCACCTGGGGAGCGTCCGAAGCTTCCCCTGGGACCCTTCCAGAGACAGGGAACTAACTTCTCTGCAGCTGGCAGAGAAACATCAGACCCAGGATGTTTATGCCAGCTCTCATTTACAGAAGCCCACTTCTCCCAAGAGATGCATTTTTAAAACAAACAGCTTTTACATATGTTAGCCAGCACAGTCACGTCAGTGTCAGGGATCCCCAGATGGAAACATGAGTCAATCTGGGGCAACGACTGCTAAATAAATCTTCTTTGGTGAAAGGAACCTCAAAGCAGACTGCTCAGACTCCCCAGAAAGAGTCCCTGAGATGTTACCCTCTCCCCACGCTCTGAGCACCCGTTCCTCTAAAGCCACCATTCTTTGGATGTGTGTCTGCCTCCGTCACCCCCTCCTCCCATGAGCTCTTCCATCTAGTCCCACTCTGCATCCCAGCATCCCTATTCCCTCCCGTGCTCTGGTCCCACCTGGGGTGTCTGGGCATCCTGCTCTGTTGGGCATGGGTTGTCCACGCTCAATGCAGGATTTCCCAACAGCCCAAGGCTTAGGGCACTGGCAGTTGAAGAGGAAAGTGTCACCACATAGACATGGGAGCACAGGTGTCTGCGAAACAAGGGAGTGCATGCAACTGGTGTCAAAGACTAACCTGGAAGATTTGGGCCCAAAGGACTCAATTAAGGAACATCTGGACAATAAAGGAAATGTCGAGTTTGGGAGCTTGAATTGCCTGGGTCAATACCTCTTCTTAATTTTGCCTGTAGGGACTTGGGAAAGAGGGAGGAATTCCATAGTCTTTGCCTTGTTGCTTCCAGGATGGAGTAAGATGGTGAAAACTAAAAGAATTAGCATAGGAAGGGTCAGGAAACCTTTAGGACCTAATAAAGAAATGTGGCCAGATCATCCAGCTGGACAGTAGATTAAAGGAAAGGGGGTCCAGCTCATGGACTGGCTTGGAGGATTCCAAGTCCAGTCTGGGTCTGAGAAGGAAGAGCAGACTCCAACCTAGTCCTATGGGGACATGAGGAAATTGAAAGCAAGGGCTTTGAGGGTTGTGTGTTACCCTGTAATGGAACTGGCCCTCTTGGGTCACAAGTCTCGGGTCCTGGTGGGAGAGAGCTTTGAGCTGCCCTCTGAGAAGTGTCTCTAGAGTGGTTACCATGACCTTGGGTGTCTTGAAGCGCAGTCAGGAATTTCAGACTCATTAGAGACCTCGGCGGGTGCGTCAGTGGCTTGGCCTCCCCACATGCATAGGTGTCTGTAACCAATGTGGGCATTTGACCAAGTCCACATGGCCCTGGGTGAGAGAGATGAAGGGAGAATTACTGGCTAGCTAAAAGTCGGGGACGGGGGTAGGGGGCTTATGGGTTTCCCTAGGCTGCACGCAAAGCTCCCTGTCCTCCAAGGCCAGGGCCACACCCAAGAAAGAAAAGTGACATACCAAGCCCGTTCTCTGCCAGGGCCGTGTGGCTGACGTCACACTCCCCCAGGTCTTGCTCTCCAACGTGATCGTTCAAATCCAAGCCAGGCTGACAGGACCCATTTCCAAAGTGCCTCTCATCCTTCTCTGAACCGGCATCCCCATTTTCCATCCCATTCTGAGCCTTTTTCAGGGGCATTATTTGCAAACCACTGGGGGTAGTCCTGTAAGACACAGTCTTGGTGGCCCTGTCACCTCCCGCAGAGGGCTTCGTGGAATACCCTTTCTTCGGCTTGGGCAGGGAAGGGTTTATTCGCTTCCGTTTATGGGAAGTCCCTTTGCTCTTTCCAGATTCAGAAGGTCTGTGGGAGAGCTTCTCAACCGATGCCCCTCGACTGTCACGCAGGAGCTTGGAGGCACTGGCCTGCTTCCCTGACTTGATCCTCTTGTCTTTGGATACATGCAGCCCATTGAATTCGTCGATAAACTCCTCACAGTGCAAGAGGTGATGCTCCGGCTCCCACGTGTCCTCCGTGCTCCCATACCCTTTCCACCGGATCAGGTACTCCCATTTTCCTTTCTTGTTCTTCCTCTTGTCCACAATCCTTTCAACCTGGGATATGAGATGGGGGAGCCAGAAAAGAGAGAGAGGAGAAAACATCAGTCCCACACAACAAGAACCACCTCTGGTCATGGGGTACACCCCTTGATGCCTGGAGCCAGCCCTTCCAGGAGCATCCAGGACGGTGGTGAAGCTTAGGACATCACCAAACAGAACCAAAGCCTATGGCCCTTTCCCACGGCAGAGCCACGCGGCGCCATACCTGGCTGATGTCATCTTTCTGCCCACCCAAGACCCATCTTGTTTGACAATGCATTGCAAGCTTTCACGAAAGGTCTTTACTCTTTTCATTGCACCAAAGTAGATGGATTTTTAAAGACCAATTTGGTATGGAAGGGGTTTTTCACCCTTGCTTATAATAATAAGAAGTAACAGTTATTGAGCATTTCTGTGGTAGGTTCTATGCTAACTCATCCTTACTTACAATGACACTAATAACCGTAACACTTATTGAGCATTTACAAAGCAGACACTTAACTAAATGCTGGGTATACTTTCTCTCCTTTCATCTTCTCCTGACAACAACCCAATGATGGGATATCCTTTCTATCCCCATCTTACAGGATCCAGGGAGACTAACTCAACCAAATTCCAAAGCTGGTATGGGCAGAATTGAACCATTCTGTCTTAATCACCGGGCCTTACTAACTTTCAGCTACATAGAACTTCCATACCAACCAGGAGGGACTTGCAGAGCTCCCCCAGCTTCCACAAGGGGATGGGGAATACTTTTTGAAAGCCCACTACGTGCGTCACTTAACCCCACAGGGAGTACAATGTCATTATCCACGTTTGATAGAGGAAGGAGCTGAGTGTTGGAAACTCCCCACAATCACACAGCCAGGAAGTGGTGGAGTTGGGATTCTAATCCAGGTTCTGAACCCACGTGTCTCAGCAGCTTCAAAGGTAAGACAGCCTCCCTGCTTTACGTAATCCCATGGAAAACACACAGTCCAAATGTATTAACTGGTGAATCTAGGTGAGGGGTATGCAAAGGATAATTTTTCATTTTTTCAAATTTTCCATAGGTTTGAAATGTTTTTATAAAAAATGAGAAAAATTCCAATGCGCGACAAAAAAAAAAAAAATCTAAATTTCAATGAGAAAAGTAAATAAGATACAAAAGTTTGTTATATTTCAATGTCAATATAATGTACTTTTCTAGAATGGAATTTTGACCCATTGAAATTAAGTAATAAGTGGGGAATATGCCCCTGGAACTTATGAAAAGAAAAACAATATGGGAGAGAAGAATGGGTACTTACTATTAAAGATGGGAAATGGGTACATGAGGATTCACTAAATGAGTCTGTTTACATTAACATATATGCTTGAATTTTATATGTTTGAAGTTTTACATAAACAAAAAGTAAAAAATTTTGAAAAGCTGAAATTGTCTCACAAGTGGTTTACATACAACAGAGGCTACGCAAAATAATTAAATGACTTTCACTGCTTTGCATGTAATAAATATTTAAATAGCTAGACCACACTGCCTTTCCATAATACTGCCTCTTCATAGACCATTTAGTTCCCCTAATTGATTTATCTCAAATGACTATTAAAATTTCTTTCATTATAAAATGCTTGGTAAACATGTTTTAAACTTATTACATAATTTTTAGATGTATCATACAAACTCTAGAACAGTTAAAAAAAATAAAATCATGCCAATGCCATCCAATCTCCAACCTTTGAGTCAAGGAGTGGGGCTGAGTATTCAATTTTATGATGCTTCAGAAAGCTAAGAGGGCTTATAGGGGATCCTGAAGCTCTGACTCACAGATGGAGCACTGCACAGTTTGAGAACTTTGTAGGGGGAAGCCCCCTGCAGGTTTACAAAGAGAGTAAAGTGAACAAGCAACTTGGCACTGTCTGAAATAGCAGCATTCCCGAAGACACCAACCTAGGACTGTCAAGAGCAAGCCCAGATATTTCTTGGGAGCTAAGGAATATATGTTGGTATAAGGAGCTTCTAGCTCCAGAAAGCATGTGTTCAGCTGCCAGGATAGAGAAGATTCGTCCCCAGGGTAAAGTAGAGAAAGCCACAACAATGGA
Source organism: Tolypeutes matacus (assembly GCA_026826555.1). Lineage (NCBI taxonomy): Eukaryota > Metazoa > Chordata > Mammalia > Cingulata > Chlamyphoridae > Tolypeutes > Tolypeutes matacus. The sequence continues at coordinate 7,379,140 of JAKSZT010010873.1, read as the reverse complement.
TGGGTGGACGGATGGATGGTTGGATGGTTGGATGGATGGATGGTTGGATGGTTGGATGGTTGGATGGTTGGATGGGTGAAAGGGTAGGTAGAGTCGTGGGTCCATGAATGGATGAATGAATGGCAGTTGCTTATCAAAACAAGCTTAGTGGAGTGTTAAAGAGCACAGGTGTTAGGGCAATAATATCTGGTTTAAATGACCTGCTTTTTATCATGTGACTTTGTGCAAGCCAATAAACCTCTTAAGTCCTGGGTGACTCCTATAGCAAGGGGAGATAATAGAACCTATCTTATAGGGCTGTGGTGGCAAATATATGACATGTAATTTTGCATTTCACAGTAAAAGTCACTTAATGCTACATATGACCTTGACCAAAAACCTTGCTGGTGCCTAAAGACAGATGTTTCTCCACCCTGCAGAACATGACCCCTTTAGGATAATCGACAATTCCCTGGGAAAAAAGAGGGCGCTCACCTACTTGGTCCTTCCAGGTATGGAAGGGATGTCAAGCAGCTGGAGAGTCACAAGGGTGCAGAGTCTAGATGGCTATTTGGGGTCACACTGGAGGAGAGCTTGGTTTTGTTTCCTCCCAGGCTCTCTGACAACCCCTCACTAGAGGCTTAAGTCGGAAGTTGCTTTATGGGGGAAAGGAAGGCCATTAGGTTGCTTGACATCCTGTTTCTACTTAAATTAACCCAATACTGACAATCAACAGTATCAATAGCATCAACCCTAATAGCCTGGTGTGTGTGTGTGTGTGGGGGGGGACTTCTAGTTCTGCCACTTTCCATTCAAATGGACCTGAGCAAGTCACCTAACCCCTTTGGGCCTCAGTGTCCCCATCTGTAAAACAGATAATAATAATAATAAAATAATAACAACAACAACAGCTACATGCAGAGTTGTTGGGAGAACTGCATGGAATAAGATATGAGGAAAATATCTGCAAAACCACAGAGAGCAGGTGTGCTCTCATATGGATAAAACTTCAGTTGACAAAAATGTTTTATATCCATTACTTCCTCCACACCTAAAAATAGAATACTTTCAGGTTCAGGAAAGTGAATCCTTTTTCTGAAAGGCCACCATGCCCTCAAGGAGCTCAGAAGACATCTGGTTCCCAAATAGCCTATTGTATTTTGATCTCTGCCATCCTCTGGAACCTAATCTTCCCTTTATGTCCCAGTGTAGGTTTTCTGACCTTCCTTTCTCCTCTTCTCAAGAGCATCTCAAACAGAACCAGAATTCTAATTTGTTATGTTGATAACAAAGGTCTGCAGGACTTGATCTTGAAAGTGACTGCAAGATTCTGGGAACCCTTTCTTCCTCTGATAGCCCCCAAATCTCCTCCGCTGTTTCCTACCTCCTCGCACCTGCTAAAATCAGAGACCTGGCCAACCTGCTTCTGGCTGCTTTCTTTCCTGATCTCCCAACCCACTTGCACAGGTCACGGGCATTACCTGAGTTTGTTCAAACTGGAAACAATCTTTAATTCTCCTCTCTCATACATACTAACAAACACATGAATGGTAATAGAAATTGCACATACACACACAATTGAAGACAAGCAACCTGAGGCCCTGAGCTATTCCTTACAGTTTAACTAAAATGTTAATTTGTTATCCTGGTTAGTCTCAGATGCTACTGCAGGTGGGGGCAGGGAAATTCTGATGCAGTCATTACCAGTTTCAGGATGATAAGTAGATGGCATCTCATTAGAAAGAATAATGATGACAATTACCTCTATTGGGTACACACTAAGTCCCAGGAACTGTGCTAAATACTTTTTAAAGTTGCCATATTTAATCTTATAACCAGCCTTTGAGCTGAGTATTTTTCTCACATTGACAGATGAGGAAATTGAGTCTCAGAGAAGGTAGGTAACTTTCCCTAAGTCACACAGGCAGTAAGTAGTTAAGCCAAGAATTGAACCCAGGTCCATCCAACTCTAGAGCCCCAGCTCTCAGCCACCAGCCACTGGTGAGCCTCATCTTGCCAGTGATCAGAGGCTACTAGAACAAGGCAGGGCCCAACAAACCACCAACCCCATGAAAGAGTAACACACAGACATAGGCATTGACAAAGGGAATGGCTTCATGGAATTCATTCATTCAAGAAATCTTAAACGAGTGGGCTCAAAATAATATGAAGTCACAAGTAACGAAAGTGTTCTGAAGGGGAAGAGAGAGGTGCTGGGAGAAAGAATGACAAATTGCATGGTCGGGAAGGTCCTCTGAGAAAGGGCATTTTAAACTGAGACTAAACTGGGTTGGAGAAAATCTGGACCAGTGAGAGGCCTTTCCAAGCAGGGGGAGGTCCCACTCCCACTTCCTCTTCAGCTTTCCATTGGTAGGGTAGTTAATACATAACAACAACATCATCCAACATTTACTGAGCATTTACTAAGTGCCTGCCACTACAGCACAAGATGACTACATATTAACTTATTTAATCTTCAAAATAACCCAGCGAGGCAGGTCACTGCATTCTCCTTCTTTCATAGAGGAAGGAACTGAGACTTGGGCAATTTGGCCCGAGCCCCACCCCTAGTAAGCAGTGGAGAGTTATGATTTGGTTCCATGTATCCTGGTTCCTAATGCCTAGCTTCTAATGACCACACACGCTCCGGCTCCCAGTACACTCACAGGCCCAGCCTCACCGAGGCTGAAAGCATAGCCACAGCTTCAGACTCTGGCCCTCAACTCCTGCCAAGGGCACTGAAAGCCTGCGGCATCTTTACATAGTCTAGGATTGGCCTCCTGAGCCTGACTCCTCTAGGGTCCTAACACACCACGTAGGCCTCCCTCCCCATTTTGCTTTCATTCTTCATTGGTTCAAACAGAATCAGACTAATCATCAATCATATTTTGTACCCTTCTTCCCACTAGAATAGTCCGTAAAATTACAATAACTCAGGAATCCAGGCTTACCAAAGATCTGCCAGATCTTGAGGGAATGTCCCCACACAGATGGGGTTAGATTGAGAAACTCTGGGTTGCTAGTAGATGTCATGACCTTTGAAAGCAAAGAGCAAGGACAAAAAAGATGTCTCTGCCTGCCGTCTACCCACACATACCCAGCAGCCATCCCTAGACAGAAACAGCTCATTCCCCTGACTCGGGACCTCAAACCCACGTCCTGAGGACCTCTTTCTTTGTTTCCTTTCCACATCATGGGACAACTCCCTTGGAAGTGGAGATGCGAAGATTCCATCATTACAACTTGGGGTATAAAGTCCTCAGGTGAGGTATAGCCAGGACAAGCTCTGGGAACAACCTGACATGGGCAATTTCTGGTCTAGAATACTGCGATTGTTTCAAATTATCTAGTCCAAGGATGAGACAAAAAGAACAGGAGGTGCTCCCTGCTCAGTCCAGCAAAACGACACCAGGGAAATGGCTGTCAGGCATAAGAAGCTTGGCTCAGAGCCAGGGAAATCAAGCTAGCCTCTGGGGCAGGATCTGATTCGGGGATTCTGTATCATCCAAACGATGAGGGGGACCAAAAGGAAGCCCCACATGCCCTCAGTTTGACAAGATACACCAGAGAGGCCTCCCTTTGGTAAGAAGACATACAAAACCTCGCAACAACATCCCAGCACATATTTACAAAAGCTTCTAAAACCTAACAATGTGACCGTAACTAAAAAGTCTCAGGAAAATCATACCAGTGATTTAGTATGTACTGTGCATTTTTTGGACAGCATTTGTGCTGTGTTTTCAAAGACTCCAGAAAATATGACCTCTGATTTAAGAGAGAGAAAGAGAGAAATGATTAAATGAAAGTCAATAGCCTGAGATGCAAACTTAAGTGAAGAAGATCTCATTTACATAAAAAAAAGGATATGAGGAAAATGCAAGCAAAGAAAAGGAATCTCTGCTGGAGCCAGGAAATGACAGAATCAACATGCAGAAAATTAAGCCAGTGATGTAGACAACATAACTGAAAATCTCTCCAAGAGTGTAGAGGAAAAGGATGCAGATTTCAAAGGAAACTTCAGGAAGAGAACAGACCCTGGGAAAAGTTAACAGAGATCCAGCCAATATGGCAGTATGACAGAGGGAAAAATGGAAATGGGACAGGAACACTAATCAAGTATAGAAGAAGACATCCATATGTCAAAAAATATCTTAGTGATGGAGGGGAGGAGGGAATGTATCAATTCTCTGTCTTTGAAAATTTCAAAACCTTAAACCCTCCATCCTCACACCCCAGCCCTCTCCAGCCAAAATGGTAGGAACAAAAATAAGGCAGATGCCAGAGAATATTAATTACCAAAACACAATCTGAAGAAAGAAATATTGTGAATTCAAGAATTCTATAACCAGTCAAATGGTCCGTTAGACAAGAAGGCAGGAGGAAGACACCTCATATGTCAGTGACTTTTGTTTTTAAAAAAAGACTCAAACAGGTACTTCAAATAAGATTTTAAACCTAATTATTAAAATTTAAAACTTAAGGTGAAATAAGTACATATCAGAATAATGCTGAACACTGATACCATATAAATCACTGCAATTGTGATAAAAATCAAAAGCAAACATAAAATGATTTTCAAAGGATTATTTGTGTGTGTGTATATATATATATACACACACACACATATAGGAAAAATAGAAGTTAAAATATAATAATAAAATGATACTTAAATGCCAACCTAACAAGGATAAAAAGTGGTCATATATGAAAGAGTTAAAATTTACTGTATTAATTTTGCATTTTATCACTAAAGAAACTAATGCTAATGTATGTCTTTTTTAAAAGTATTTATATTAGAGTAAGGAAAATTGTCCATAAAATGACATATGCCCACATGATCATACCAGTTTATTCATAATGGAAAAAACCTGAAAAATGCTAATGCTTTTAACAGACAAATAAACTGTAGTATATTCATGAAATGGAATACTACTCAGCAATAAAAAGAACAAACTATCGACAACAGTAATATGGAATAATCTCAAAGGCATCATGCTGAATGACAGAGGCCAGGCAAAAAAGAGTGCATATCAGGTAAAACTAATCTACAGGGATACAAGTCACATCAGTGGTGGCCTGGGGTGAGTGGGGTGGAGAGGACGCCTGCACAGGGCAGGTGGAAGGCTGAATCATGCCTCTCACAAAGACAGTGTGCAAGTCCTAACTCCCAGTCCTGTGGGTGTGAACCCATTAGTAAAAAGGATCTTCGAAGAACCTATTAAGATCTTAGAGGCCAAACTCAATCAGGGTCGGCCTTAGCCCGGTATGTCCGGAGTTGTCATAAGCAAAGGAAAGATGGACACGCGAGAGCAGGCCAGAGGGAGGACAGAAAGCACATACTGCCATGTTAAGAGGCACAGGCTGAATGCCAGCAAGCCACCACCAGACTGCTGCAGGCTGGAGAGAAGGCCTGCACTGCCCATACCCTGATTTTGGATTTCTAGCCTCCAAACGGTGAGCCAAAGACATTCCTGCCGTTTAAGTTAACCAGTTTGTGGCATTTCATTATAGCAGCCCTGGAAAACTAAGACAAGGCACAAGGAAACTTTCTGGGGAGATGGAAATGGTCTGTATCTTGACTAAGGTGGTGGTGCACACATTTGTTAAAAAGTCATCAATCTTTACATTTAAAATGTGTGAATTTTATTGTATACAAACTATGTATCAAAAAAGTTGCTTAGAAAATGTATACCAAGCCTAACTACATCAGAATTTAAAAACAGGAAATATGTTTCAAATTAAATAGTAAGATGGAAACATGACCCATAGTGCAAAAGCCATTTTAGATATGAAATATCCTTAAAGCATAAACCCAAAAAGCATTAAATAAGAACTCAGAAATGACACCAAATATTTATGCAAAAAAATGTAAATATCAGAACTCCCTCAATAAAAAAGTAAAACTTTCAGATGGGATTTTGAAAAAAAAATAGTATAGGACATACCTCACAATTTATGCAAAAATTAACTCAAAATGGATCAAAGACCTAAGAATAAAATATAAAACTATAAAACTTCTAGAAGAAAGCTTAGGAGAAAATCTTCATGGCCTTGGGTTTGGTAATGATATTTCAGAAATAACACCAAAAGTCCAATCTATAAGAGAAAAAAATGATAAACTGAACTTTATTAAAATTTAAAACTTTTGTTCTGTCACAGACTTGATTAGACAAATATTTGCAAATCACATATCCTGTAAAGGATATTCATCCAAAATATACAAAGAACTCCTAAAAATCACCAATAAGAAAACAAATGGCCCAATTAAACAATGGGCAAAATACATAAATAAATATTTCATTAAAGAAGATACAGAGATTCAAATAAGCATATGAAAAAATGCTTAATATCATTAGACACTAGGGAAATGCAAATTAAAACCACAATGAGATACTACTACTAGCTGAAATTAAAATAAAATTTAAAAAAAACTTACAATACCAAACCTGGCAAGAATGCTAAGCCTACAGGAACTCTAATTTATTGCTGTTGGGAACATAAAATGGTACAGGCATTTTAGAAAAGAGTTCAGCTGTCTAGCTTTCAAAAACCAATTACTAATCATGCAAAAACCAAGAAAGTATGGCTTGTTCACAGAAGAAATTAACAGAAACTGTCACTGAGCAAGCACAGACATTGGACTTACTAGAAACAAAGATTTTAAATCAATTGTTTTCTACTGTCTTAAATATGCTCAAAGAAAAAAGGAAACCATGAAGAAGGAGCTAAAGGATACCAGGAGAATGATCTATTAAGGAATAATATCAATAAAGAGACAGAAGTTATAAAACAGAAGCAAACAGAACCTATGAGCTGAAAAGTAAAATAGCTAAAATTTAAAAAATCACTAGAGAGAATCAACAGTAGAGTTGAGGAGGCAAAAGAAAGAATAAGCAAATTTGAAGATAAGTTCATTGAAATTATTCAGTCTGAGGAGCAGAAAGTAAAAAGAATGAAGAAAAATGAGCAGAGTCTAAGTGAACTGTAGGATGCCATCAAGCATACCAACATATGCATAATGGGATTCCCAGACCAAGAGGGATAGAAAGGGGCAGGAAGAATGTTTAGGGGAATAATGGATAAAAATTCCAAATTTAATGACAGACATAATCTACACATCCAAGAAGCTAAGAAACTCCAAGTAGGATAAACTCAAAGAGATTCACAATGATCCACATTATAATCAAACTGTTGAAAGACAATGACAAAGACAAAATAATGAAAGCAGAAAGATGGAACAAACAAATAATGTACAAGGGATCCTCAATAAGACTAATAGCTGATTTCTCATCAGAAACTATGGAAGCCTGAAGGCAGTGGTATGGCATATTTAAAGTGCAAAAGAGAGAGAGAAAAAATAAAACAAAACAAAACTGTCAATCAAGACTTCTATATTTGACACAAAGATATCTGGAAAGTTCTCCAAATACTGGGAAGTTAAACCACATACTTCCAAATAATGAGGGTTCAAAGAAGTCTCAGGCAAAATTAGTATATATTTTGAACTAAATGAAAAAGGAGAGCACCAGCCAAAGCAGAGCCAATCTGCAGACTGTGAAAGGTTTTTTGTTGTTGTTGTTTTTAACATTGGTTTGTTTTTGTTAGGTCCCGGCACTCAAGGAAATCTCTGTCATATCATTAGGTGGGTACAAAATTTAAAAACATACAGCTCAAAGACTAAATCCCAGATTTAACACATTAAAATATTAAAATTTACAGTGTACAACAAAAGATTTAAAGACAAAGAGGGAAGAAATGGTGGACCATCCAAAGGAACATGATAAAAATTCAGAAACCATCAAAGAACAGATTTTGGACATTCTGAACAAAAACTTAAAAAAAAAAGAAAAAGATCGTCAACATGCTCAAGGAGATAAAGGAAAATGCAGAGAAAGAACTAAAGGATATCAGGAAAATAATGAATGAACAAAATGAGAATCTCAATTAACAAACAGAAATTTTATAAAGAAACCAAATAGAAATACAATAGACTAAAATAACTGAAGTGAAAAATTCCCTAGAGGATATAAACACCAGTTTGGAGCTGGCAAAATAAAGAACTAGTGAACTTGAATACAACACAATTTAAATAATTCAGACTGAGGAGCAGAAAGAAAAAAAGAATAGAAAAAAGTAAACACAGACAAAGAGACCTGTGGGACACCATCAAGCATATCAATATACACATGGGAATCCCAGAAGGAGAAGAAAGGGAGAAAGGGGCAGAGAGAATATTCAAAGATATAGTGGCTGAAAACTTCCCAAATTTAATAAAAGACATGAATATACACATTCAGGATTTTCAGCAAACCCCAAACAGGATAAACTTAAAGAAAACCATGCCAAGACACATAGAAGTCAAATCGTCTAGTGCTAAGAAAAAAGAGTTCTGATAGCTTCAAGATAAAAGCAACATGTTATGAATAAGGCAGCCACGGTAAGATTAAATGTTGATTTCTCATCAGAAACCATGGAGGCAAGAAGACAGTGGGACGAAATATTTAAGTGCTAAAAGGAAACAATTGCTGGCTCTATTAGTCAGCCAAAGGGCTGCCAATGCAAAGTACCAGAAATCTGTCGGCTTCTATAAAGGGCATTTATTTGGGATGAAAGCTTACAGTCCTCAGGCCACGTAAAAGTCCAACTTGAGGCACCATCAGGGATGCTTTCTCACCAAGGTGAGCAACTCTTAATCCTGGCATGCTGTCACATGGTGAAACGAGATGGCTGCCGATCTCTTCCCACGTTTCTCCTTCCCCTCCGAGCTTCCTCTCTCATGTGCAGCTGCTCCATTTCCTAAATTCAGCTGCAGGCTGGCATAGGGCTTGTCTCTTAGGGCCTCCTATATCAGTCTCAGCTGTGCTGCTCTCTTCCCAAGGTCAGCTGTGAGCTATCAGGCAAATGGCTCATCTCTCCCTGGGGCCTCCGATGTTTGAGCCTTCTCCTTTCTGTCACATGGCAGGATAAAAAGTGACAAAGCTCTCTCTTCCTGTGTCTGTCTGTGTCAGACCCAGCAAGGAGGCAGGGACTCAACCTGAGTGACGTCCACTGATATAGAATCAAAGCCCAAAACAATCTTATCAAATAATCTAATCAAAGGCCCCACAGCTGAATTTAATGCAATCAAAGGGTATCATGCAATCAAAGGGTATGTTTTGAAGAACAAAGGAATACATTAGCTTACAAACATAATCCTTCTCTTTTGGGAGTTCATAAAATAATCTCAAATGCTACACTAGCCAAGAATCTTATATCCAAGAAGACTGTCTTTCGAAAATGAGGGAGAAATTAAGACATTCCTAGATAAACAAAACCTGAGGGAGTTCATAACCACTAGATCTGCCCTAGAAGCAAGGCTAGAGAGAGTTCCTCAGACTGAAAGGAAAGGACACTAGACAACAGATCAAAGCAGCATGAAGAAATACAGACTTCTGGTAAAGGTAACCATACTCACAAATGCCAAAAGATGGACTCAACCCAAGTGTCCATCAGTAAATGAATGGATAAACAAAATATGGTCTACATTTACAATGGAATATTACTCAGCCATAAAAGGAATAAAGTTCTGATACATGCAACAATATAGATGAATCTTGAAGACATTATGTGGACTAAAATAAGTCAGACACAAAAGGACAAATATATGATCTCACTGATATGAAATAATAAGAATAACTGGGGTATGGGGTGAGAATGCTTAACTGGTACAGGGTTTCTGTTTAGGATGATGGAAAAGTTTTGGTAATGGATGGTGGTGATGGTAACACAACAGTGTGAATGTAATGGACAACCCTGAATTATATATTTAAATGTGGTTAAAAGGAGGGAAATTTTAGGGTGTATATATGTTACAAGAATAAATTTTTTAAAAAAACCATAGGACTGTACAACACAGTGAACCTTAATGCAAACTACAGACTATAGTTAATAGTATAATTATAATAATATTGTTTCATCAATTGCAACAAAGTACCACACTAATGCCAAGTGTTAATAGGGAAAACTGCATAGAGGGCTATGTAGGAACTCTGTATTTTCTGCATGGTTTTTCTGTAAACCTACAATCTCTCTAATAAAAAATACATTAAAAAATAATAATTGTTGGAAGCATATAAAGCATTGTTAAGAGGGTCATTTACACCATTATATGTGTTTATATTAGAAAAGAAGAAATGTCTGATGTAAATAATCTAAGTTTCTACCTTAAAAAAAAATAGCAAATTAAATCCAAAGCAAAAACAATGAAGAAAATAACTAAGAACAGAAAGAAATGAAATTGTAATCAGTAAAATAATAGAGAAAATTAATTAAACCAAAAGCTGGTTTTCTGAATAGAACAATAAAATCAATAAATTCTCTAGCCAGACATTCCAAAGCAAAAAAGTTCAAACACAAGTTACCTATAAGAGGAATGAAAGAATGGATGTCAATAACAACCCCACAGACACCGAAAGATAGCAAAGAAATACTATGATGATGACCATAAATTTGACATCGAAGATGAAATAGGCAGATGAGCTGAGAGACACAAACCACTAAAACTCACTCAAGGAAAAAAGATAGCCTGGATAATCCTGCATCTATTAAAGAAATGGAATTCATAGTTAAAAACCTTTCACAACAACAACAATTAAAAAAAACGCTCCAGGCCCAGATGGTTTCACTGGCAACTTCTAGCAAACATTTAAGGAAGAAATGCCAATTTTACACAATCGCCTCCAGAAAATAGAAGCTAAAGGAATGTTTCCCAACTTAATTTCATAAAACTAGTGTTTATCCTTATATCAAAATTACACAAGACATTACAAGAAAAGAGAACTACCGATCAATATCGCTCATGAACATAGATGCAAGGATCTTTAACAAAATATCAGCAAATTGATTACAACAACATATAAAAGGATAATGTGTAACAACCAAGTGGGATTTATCCCAAGAGTGCAAGACTGGTTCAACATTCAGAATTCAATCAGTGGTCCTCCCCTTGTATGTACGGTGACAATTTCTTCCGTACATTCCCCCAGTGTTATATATATTTTTTCCATTTTATCTTCAAAGAAGCTTTAGGTTACAGAAAAGTCACACAGAAAATATAGGAGATTCCCATATACACCACACCCTCCCCCTTTTCCATTCTCCTGTTAATAACATTTTACATGAGGATGGTACATTAGTTACAACTGATGTATAAATATTGAAGTATTGCTACTAAGCATGGTCAACAGTTTACACTCTGGTTTACATTTTGGACCATACACTTTTATAGGCTTTGATGAAATTTTAAATTTCATCTGTTATTGCAAGATATTGCAGAACAATTCCAATGTCCTAAAAATGCCGTATGTACCATCTATGCTATTCTTCCTTTCCCCTGCCCTCGGAACCTATGGTAACCACTAAGTTTCAACTTTTGAAGAACAAAATTCATAGTTACTTGCAATAATATTGGGGGCTTGACATACTGGTCTGTTTTCTTTTATCCAGCATTACCTGTGTTCTTGGGGGATTCTTGCCCTCTAATTGAGAACATAGCAGGACCCCCCTGGAAGGGAGTTTAATATTTTCTGGCATATTGTGTGGGTCTCCATCCACTGAGATCATACACTATGACAAGATGAACATTTTCATACTCCACAGAAGCCTGCCCCAGGGGCACACTATCCCGTATGTCCCCCCGCACCCGATGCCCTACATCAGTAACCCTCCCCTGCCATATCTGCCAAACGAACATTCCCAACATTGCAGTTTTAACCACAGACCTGCAAAACCCCAGAGTTCACCTGCTCTTTCCCCCAACCCTTCCCCCAGTTGCATGGATATTCCAGCCCAACCCCCCACCCTACTGCCCCTCACAGACCAGCACCACCAAACCCCAAAACACCACTGCACCACTCTCACCCCCACCCACTGCCCAACCACCTTATCATAGATTTTGCCCATTTGGGCATCAGCTCACCACACTCTACTCCCTCTCTGTTTCCTGTAAACCTATCTTTCAGACTCTAGCTCTGTGAGTCTGCTCAATCTGCTTAAGTCATACCAGTAAGGTCATGTGATATTTGTCCTTCCGTGCCTGGCTTACTTCACTGAACATAAGGTCTTCAAGATTCATCCATGTTATCCCATGTGGTAATACTGTATTCCTTCTTACAGCTGAGTAATATTCCATTATAGGTACATACCACAGTTTGCTTATCCATTCTTCTTTGATGGACATTTGGGCCGCTTCCAACTTTTGGCAACAGTGAATAACGCCGCTATGAACATTGGTGTGCATATATCTGTTCGTGTCCCAGTTTTCAATTCTTCTGGGTATGTACCCAGCAGGGGAATTGCTGGATCATATGGCAGTTCTATAGTTAGCTGCTGAGGAACCGCTAAACTGTCTTCCACTATGGCTGCACCATTCTGCATTCCCACCAGCAGTGGATGAGGGTTCCCATTCCTCCACATCCTCTCCAACACTTGTAGTCCTCTGGTTTTTTAATAGCCACCAGTCTACTGCATGTAAGATGGTATTCTCATTGTAGTTTTGATTTGCATTTCCCTAATCGCTAGTGATGGTGAACATGTTTTCATGTGTTTTTTAGCCATTTGTATTTCTTCTTTGGAGAAGTGGCTATTCAAATCTCTTGCCTGTTTTTTAAATGGGTTGTTTGTCTTTTTATTATATATGCTGGATATTAGACCCTTATCAGATAAATGGTTACCAAATATTTTCTCCCATTGAGTAGGCTGCCTTTTCACTTTCTTGACAAACTCCTTTGTGGTGCAAAAATCTTGAATTTTGAGGAGGTTCCATTTATCTATTTTTTCTTTCATTGCTCGTGCTTTGGATGTAAAGTTAATGAAATCATTTCCTACTACAAGGTCTTGCAGATGCGACCCTACATTATCTTCTAGGAGGTTTATAGTCTTGGCTCTTATATTTAGATCTTTGATTCATCTTGAGTTGATTTTTGTATAAGGTGTGAGATGGTGTTCCTCTCTCATTCTTTTGGATGTGGATAACCAGTTCTCCAAGCACCATTAATTGAAGAGGCCATTCTCTCCCAGTTGAGTGGGCTTGGTGGCCTTGTCAAATATCAGGTGACCATATATGAGAGGATCTATATCAGAACTCTCAATTTTGTTCCATTGGTCAGTATGTCTATCCTTGTCCAATACCATGCAGTTTTGACACTGTGGCTTTGTAGTATGTTTTAAAGTCAGGAAGCGTGATTCCTCCTATTTCGTTTTTCTTTTTCAATGCCTTTGGCTATTTGGGGCCCCTTGCCCTTCCAAATAAATTTCATAATTAGCTTTTCCAAGTCAGTAAAAAAAAAATCTGTTATAATTTTTACTTGGATTGCATTAAATCTATAAATCAATTTGGGTAGGACAGACATCTTAATGATGTTTAGTCTTCCAATCCAAGAACAGGGAATATTTTTCCATTTATTTAGGTCTTCTTTGATTTTCTTTAACAATGTTGTGTCGTTTTCTGCATATAAATCCTTTACATCTTTAGTTAAGTTTATTCCTAGGTATCTGATTCTTTTAGTTGCTATTGTAAATGGAATTTTTTTTCCTTGATTTCCTCCTCAGATTGCTCATAATTGGTGTACTGAAATGTTACTGATTTTTGCATGTTGATCCTATATCCTGCCACTTTACTGATCACTGGTGCAGGGTGTTGTGATGGAGGGATGTGTGGGGAGGGGTGCACCTGGGGCATGCCTCTAAGGCACATGTATATGTTCAAGTGTTAATGGGACATTGTCCTGGTGGGTGGAGACCCACTCAATAACCGAAAGAATATTGAATTCCCATCCTGGAGGGTCCTGCTACATTCTGTAATAGAATGGCGAGAACCCCCAAGTACAAGGGCAGTACCAGTGAAGGAAGACAGACCATTATGCCAGGTCCTTGATATTGATGATTGTACTTATGAACCTCTTCTTGTGAAACTGAAATTTAGCCTAGTATTATATATTGCCTAAGAGTTACCTCCTGAAAACCTTCTTGTTGCTCAAATGTGGCCTTTCTCTAAGCCAAACTCAGCATATAAACTCACTACCTTGCCCCCATGGCTCCTGTGATAAGCCTCCTAGGCATCGAGGGATTATTGCCAAATAACAAATAGCAATGCATCTGGAAAAAGACCTTGACAAAAAGGGGGAAATATTAAATACAAATGAGTTTTTATGGCTAAGAGATTTCAAAGTGAGTCAGGAGGTCATTCCAGAGGTTACATTAATGCATGACTTAGCAGGATCTCATTGACTGCCGCAGTAAACAGTGCCTCAAACAGCAGGACACCTGAGGGCTCTAAAGACATCCAGACACTCTAAGCAGAGCAGACAAGCTCAGGGATTCTGCACCCTGTCAGTAGGCCTCACTCTGGAATTTATGCTCCCCAGTGTTACAGAGTTAGACTCATTTACAGTTTCCCTACACATGGCTCTTCTGCCCCTTTTATTTGAACCTATAATTAGCACCACACTAGTTAAATATATGTCCCAGAGACTTAAATCTTTGGTTCATTCATGTGCCAAGTGAGCTCTGAATCTTAGTAGAGTTGCAACATCTACTCTCCAGTTCATTGGACTCACCCAAGACAACTAACAAGGAGATGATGGTGGACAACACCCATCCAAGAAACAGAGAGTGTCTACAACTGCAAACAAGATAGTTCCACACATCTGCCCCCAGGGGACCTAAGGCCCCTCTCAACTAGAAACAGCCCCCTCTCAATTAGAAACAGAGTGGGCATCACCATCTCAAAATCCTTAAGATTGGGGAACGAACAAAGGAATAATGTAGACTCATTAATATTCTATTATAGACTTATTATTCTAGCAATAGAAGAACGTTTATCATTGATATAAAGGCAGTGGCCACCAGAGGTTCTGAGGGAAGGGTGAGGGAAGATTAGGTGTAATATGGGGGCATTTTTGGGACTTTGGAATTGTCCTGCATGACACTGCAATGATGGATACAGGCCATTATATATTTTGTCATAACCTACAAAACTGTGTGGGACAGAGTGTAAACTGCAATGTAAATTATAGTACACGGTTAGTAGCAATGCTTCAATATGTGTTCATCAATTGTAACAAATGTACCACACTAATGAAGGATGTTGCTAATTTGGGAAAGTGTGTATGTGTGTGTGGGGGTGGGCATATGGGAATCCCCTGTATTTTTTATGTAACACTTATGTAATCTAAAGCTTCTTCAAAAATAAAAATTAAAAATTTAAAAAAAAAATGTACTTCACCATATTAACAGCTCAAAGAAGTCCATATGAGCATCTCAAAAGATTCAGAAAAAAAAAAAAAAACTTCAAAAATGTAACTTATATTCATAATAAAAAAAAACTCTTCTAAGAATAAAAGGAAACTCTATTAACCTAATAGAGGACATCTATAGAAAACCTACACTAGCATCATACTTAATGGTAAAAGACTGAATACTTTCACCTAAGATTAGGGAAAAGGTAAGTATGTACTCTCTCAGCGCTCCTATTCGACACCATACTGGAAATCTTAGACAGTGAAATAAGGCAAGAAAAAAAAAAAGATATAGAGATTGAAAGGTAAGAAATAAACTTGTCTCTATTATATAAGACATTATTGTCAATGTAACAAATCCAACAGACTCTATTAAAAAGCTCCTAGTACTTAAGTGGGTTTAGCAAAGCCATAGGATCAAAGTTAATATATGAAAATCAACTGTATTTCTATATTCTAGAAGAGAACAATTCAATTATAGAAGTGAATAATTCAAAAATTTTAAAAACAGTACCATTTATAATAGCACCAAAGTATGAAATAGGTAAAAAAAAAAAAAAATTTTTTTTAAGTACAGGCTGACACCACAATACACTGATGAAAGAAATCAAAGAAGACCTAAATAAACTGAAAGAGATACCATGTTCATGGACTGGAAGACTCAATACTATTAAGACGTCAGTTCTTCCCAAATTGATCTATAAATTCAACATCAACAAGCTGATATCAAAATTCCTGCAGGATTTTATGTAGATATCAACAATCTGAAATGTACATGGGCAAAGCAAAAGAACTAGAAAAATCAAAACAATTTCTAAAAGGACAAAGTTGGAGAAGTTACACTACCTCTGCAAAATGAGAGTCCTTGCTTCAACCATACCCCCCAAAATTTTTTGGATGAATAAAAAATAAGCAAAGAACATATCAAATGTAACTTTTTAAAAATCTTGGGTTAGAGAAGCTCTCTGAAGCACAAATCCAATGGCCATAAAGAAAAGAGTGACAAATTTCATTATACAAAATTTTGAGACTTCAGTTTAATAATAATAAAAAAAAATCATACACAAACTTAAAAGACAAATTACAGACTGAGAAAATATTCACATTTTTAACCAAGCAGTAACATCCAGCAAAATCAATAAGGAAAAAAAAAATCGAGTAAAAATGGGCAAAGAACCAGAATAAGAAACTATTCTCACAAAAATGGACAAGCACATTAAAAAGAGGGTCAATTTCATTGTTCCTTGGGGAAATTAAATTTAAAACAATGAAAAACATTGACAAAATTTTAAAGGTTGATAATATCCTATGTTGACTAAGATGTGGGAAAATCAATAGCCACAGCACTCTTAAAGAATATAAGCTGATATATCCTAAGTGAGGGCAATTTAACAAATATCTATAAAAATTTAAAATACACAACCCCCTCCTCCTCCCCACACATAATATATAAGTTCACATCATACTAACTGGAGCCAATGGACTGCAAACAGAAGAAATATGTCACCTCTAAAGAGATAACATGAATTTCCTACTCTCTCTTCTCTGCTTTGGTGACCAGGGAGGCCATGAGTTGCATGTGGTACAGGTGTAAGACAGTTAAGCCTCTAACTGCAACCTGGACCCCAGAGGAAGTAGATGCAGCCTAAGCCCCCACCAACCAGCACTGGGTACACTGCATGAGTGAGAAGTAAATCTCTGTTGTGTCAAGCCACAAGGGGGAAAAATGCACAAATCCTTGACCCAGTAATTTGACTTTTGGGTATCCAACCTGATTATAATAACATTTGTAACGGAAAAAAAGAAATAAAGAGAGATTCTAGGTAATTGTCTATCAAAGGAAAATGGTAAAAGAAATGAAGATAAAGCTATATGTCTTAATATAAAGTGTCATATCATTTATATTAAAACATACATATGGAAATAAAAAGATAACAGTCTGGAATAATTCATTCTTTTTTTTTTTTTTTAAAGATTTTATTTATTTATTCATTTACACACACCCCCCCTTGCTGCTTGTGCTCGCTGGGTCAGCTACCCACGCTGTGCGGGCGGGCCTGCCCTCACCAGGAGGCCCCGGGAACCGACCCCAGGGCCTCCCATATGGTAAACGGGAGCCCTACTGATTGAGCCACAGCCGCTTCCTGGAATAATTCATTCTAAATTGTCTATGACTACTGCCTAATTATTAAAAATGGTTGGCTCTGAGGTAGGAAGTGAGAACAAGGAAAGAGGGAAAAAGGTTAAGGGGATTTTCCCTTTTTTTCAATGTTCTATATTATTTAACTTCTTTCAATGAAAACTATTTAAATAGTACCTATGCTTTTATTAAATATAATATTTTAAACATTCATACAATTCCTAGATTGACAATGACCAGTCAGAAGGTAAAAATAGACAAACTGATAACATTCCAAAAAGCAACAAGAAGATTAAACAACTAAAGTTAACTTTAACAAGAATATTGAGAAAGTATAAGAAGAAAAGCCACAAAATTATACTGATACATTTTAGAGGACTTGAATAAAGGAAGCTGTATGCACCATGTTTATGGATGGGAAGTCAAAATATATTAAATATGTCTGCAACAGATACTGATAAACATGATGCAGTTATGATCAAAATCCCAATGGGTCCATTTTGGGAATTTTACAAAATGATCCTCAAATACCTCTGGGTGAAGTAAAAATAACCAAGAGATTTTGAAAAAGAATAATAATGAGAAGGCACTTTCACAATTACTCAAGAAAACACTCTTATATAAGCCACAAGGATTGTGAATGTAGTATTGGGAGAGGAAAAAAAATCAACTGTATGAGACAGAAATCCCAGAAACATCCCTTAGTACATTAGGAAATATAATCTGTAAAAAAAATAGCATCAAAAATCAATGCCAACAAAATTTAAAAAATAAATCAGGGAAGCAGCTGTGGCTCAATCAGTAGGGCTCCCGTTTACCATATGGGAGGCCCAGGGTTCGGTTCCCGGGGCCTCCTGGTGGGGGCAGGCCCGCCCGCAAGGCGTGGTTGGCTGACCCAGCGAGCACAAGCAGCAAGGGGGGGATAAATGAATAAATAAATAATAAAAAAATCTTTTAAAAAAATAAAAAATAAAAATAAATAAATCAATGCCAAGGAGGGAGGGGGCAAGATGGCAGCAAAGTAAGGTGCTCCGAGATTCAGCTCATCCTACAGTGCAGTTAGTAATCAGCCAGAGCTATCTATACCACCTGTTTGGCAAAGCAGAGAGGGCAGGAAACCAGAAGACCATCCTGCAATATACTTGGAAGAACAGAAGGAGGAGACTGCCCATCTGCAGTAAAGATTCATGAGTAGAAAAGTCCATGCTGTGGAGGCCAGTGCCCAACCCCTGTGAGCAGCACAAGCCATCTCCGGAGCTATTCCATGCTACATTTCCCAAAATTGGGGGAGGAAGAGACAGTCAGGGCACCAATTTCAGCTACTGATTAGTAAATTCAGCTGGCTAAAGCATGAGCCTATCCAAGTCAGAAAGAGGCTGGTAGCCTCCATTTTAACTCTGCCCTGGCATGAGGGGAAGCGGGGGCTAATTGAAAATCACAGTGAAGGTAGGAACTGGCTTCTTTCCATCCAGGTCGGATTGCAGCTCTAGGCTAGGCTCAGACCCACCCCTAGTCCGGAATGGGGGTTTACGTGCCAGCCTCTCTGGGCAATTGCAGGCACTTTCAGCATGCACAGACTAGACTGGTGGGCAAACCTGTGGATACATCTCCATGCCCAATAGGATACAAGGGGTGAGTGTTTCCACAACCTCTCCAGACAAATGCAGGCACTTTCAGCCAGCATGGACTGGAATGTTGGGGACACCTGTGGATCCATCCCTGCCACCAAGAGGGCAGAAGGGACACTGCCACTTCAGCCTCTCCAAGCAACTGCAGCTGCCTTTGGCCTACATGGACTAGACTGTTGGAAAG
This sequence comes from Tolypeutes matacus, assembly GCA_026826555.1. NCBI lineage: Eukaryota > Metazoa > Chordata > Mammalia > Cingulata > Chlamyphoridae > Tolypeutes > Tolypeutes matacus. Next base: position 7,359,934 of record JAKSZT010010873.1, on the reverse strand, counting down.
ATCTATGACCCCATCCCTGCCCCTAAGAGGGCAGGAGGAGGGATAGTGCACCCTAAGCCTCTCCGGGTAACTGCAATTGCTTTCAGCCTACACATACTAGATTGCTGGGCAAACCAGAGGCTCCATTCCCACCCCTAGCAGGAGAGGAGGGGAGCTGGTACTTCATCAGTCTACCTGATGAACAACTGTGTTCAGTTTTGACTCACATAGCTTAGTTCACTGTCCACACCTGCAGCTCCATCCCTGCCCCAGGCAGGGGAGGAAGGGACAGAGAGCTTCATCAGTCTCTCCAACTACCAGTAGTAGTTGGCCTATATGGCTTGGACTACTGTACACAGCTACAGCTCCATCCCTACTTCTGGCAGGGGAGAAAGGGACATGAAGCTTCATCGGTTCCTGGGGCAATATGGGCAGCTTCCATCTCTATGGCTTACAGTACCAACCTCATCCTTGGCTACTATTTCTCAACCAGCAAGAGAGAAAGGGGAAGAAACAGATGAAAAGAGCTGAAAAAATTCAGATTGGCTAAACACAAGCCACTATAAAGTTCCAAATTAAGTTGAACCAAGTATCAAAGAGGGGCTGTAACACAAAGCCAATCAAATAGAAAGCCCTGGATGAAAGAGAGAAAAGGGGCCAAGAATAAATACATCTAGTAAATCAGATGCCGAGACACCAACAAAAAATTACAATCCACACCAAGGAACAGGAAGATATGGCCCAGTCAAAGGAACAACCTAAGCCTCCAGATGACATAAAGGAGTTGCAAGACAATCATAGATGTTCAAACAAATCTCCTTAATAAATTCAATGAGATGGCTAAAGAGATTAAGGACATGAAGAAGACACTGGGTGAGCACAAAGAAGAATCTGAAGGTATACATATAAAAATAGCAGGTCTTATGGGAATGAAAGGCACAATACATGAAATTAAAAATACACTGGAAGCATATAACAGCAGATTTGAAGAGGCAGAAGAAATGATCAGTTAGCTTGAAGACAAGACCTCTGAAAGCAAACTTACAAAAAAAGAGATAAAGAATGGGAAAAATTGAAATGGGTCTCAGGGAGCTAAGACATGTACAAACATATCTGTCATGGGTGTCCCAGAAGGAGAAAAGAAGGGAAAAGTGCAGAAAGAATATTTGAGGAAATAACGGTGAAAATTTTCCCAACCCTATTGAAGGACATTGATACCAAATCCAAGAAGCACAACATACTCCCATTCGAATAAATCCAAATAGACCTACTGCAAGACATATACTAATCAGAATAACAAAATGACAAAGATGAAGAAAGAATCCTGAGAGCACTTTGGAATCTGTGTTCCTGAGAGTGACAGAGTTGGACTCAAATAAGTCCTCCCTGCACATGGTCCATCAGTCCGTTCTATTCAAACTTTTATGTGATGCTGGAGTTTGTAGGTGTACTTCCAGAGACTGGAGCCTTTGGCCTGCCCATGTGCCAGCTGTGCCTGGAATCTCGGTAGAGCTGCAACTCCTACTCTACAGCTCAATGGACTCACCCAAGTCACCTGGTGAGGAGACAATGATGGACAATGGCCATCCCAGGGAATGGAGAGAGCCTGCAGCTGCAGTCAGGATAATTTCATCCATCATATCCATGGGATATGGGTCCCCTCTCACTTGGAGGTGGAGTGGACATCACCATCCCAAACTCCTCAGGATTGGGGGAAGAGCTATGGACTAGAGTGGACTTAATGGTATTCTGTTGTAGACAAATTGTGATTCAAGCAATGGAAGAAATTACAACAGTGAGGTAGAGCCAGTGGCCACTGGATGCTTTCAAGGCAGGGAAAGGAAAAGCAGTTGTAATACAGGGGCTTTTTCAGGACTTGGGAATGACAAGTTGAGTGACATTACAACAACAGATATAGGCCATTTTATATCAGCAAATACCATGCAGAACTGTGTGGGAGAGAGTGTGAACTATGGTCCATGCTTGGTGGCAAAGCTCCAGGATGTGTATATCCATTGCAGGTGATGTGCCACACTAATGAAAGATGTTTACATGGGATGTTATGGGAGGTGTAGGAGGTGGGGAACATTGGAATCCCTGTAATTTTTGTGTAACATTTATGTAATCTAAGCATCTTTTAAAATGTAAAAAAGAAAAGAAAAAAAAAGAATCCTGAGAGCAGCAAGAGAAAAGATATTCATCACATACAAGGATGCCCAAAAAGATTAAGGGCAGATTTCTCATGAGAAACCATGGAAGTAAGAAGGCAGAAGTATGACAGATTTAAGATACTGTAAGATTAAAAACTCCCAGCCAAAGAGGAGGATTATTGGTGTGGGGTATCCCCATATAGGGGATATATGGGAGGAAGCTCACCTGAGCATGCATATAAGGCATATAAATGTGTTCAAATGTTCATAGGGCATTGTCATAGTGGGTGAAGATTCACACAATAACCTAAGGAATATCAAATTCCCATCCTGGGAAGCTCTGCCACATTCACTAATGGATCAGCAAGAATCCCCCAAGTACAGAGGCAATGACTAGTGAAGGAGGATGGTCCATTGACAGGCCCTTGATATGGATGACTATGCATATGAACCTTTATGCTGGATATTGAAACTTAGCCTAATATTATAGGGTACCTAAGAGTTGCCTCCTGGGACCGTCCTTGTTGCTCAAATGTGGACACTCCCTAAGCCAAACTCAGCATATAAATACATTACCTTCCCGCAAGCATGGGACATGACTCACAGGGATAAGCCTCCCTGGCATTGAGAGATTACTACCAAGCACCAACTAGCAATGCAACTGGAAAAAGACCTTGACCAAAAAGGTGAAAAGGTAAAGACAAATGAGTTTATATGGCTAAGAGACTTCAAAGTTAGTGGAGAGGTTACACTTATGTATGTCTCAGCAGGATCTCATTGATGTCAAAGTAGATACTACCCCAAATAGTGGGGCTCCTGAGGGCTCTGATGACATCCAGACACTATAGCCAGAGCAGATAGCTCAGGAGTTAGGTGCCTTGCGAGAGGGCTCTACTTTGGAATTTATGCTCCCCAGGGTGACAGAGTTGGACTCAGTTGTGGTTTCCCTAAAGGTCAGGCTCTTCTGACCTTCCATATGAACCTATAATTAGTACTAGAGTTGGTATGTGTACGTCCAAGAGACTGAAAATCTTTGGGCTGTCCATGTGCCACCTGGGCCCTGAATCTCAATGGAGTTGCAACACCTACTCTCCAGTTCATTGGTCTCACCAAGGACAATGGAGATGAGGATGGACAACTACCGTACCAAGGAACCGGGAGAGTCTACAACTGCAAGCAAGAGTCCCATCCATTGGCCCCATGGGATCGCAGCCCCCTCTTAATTAGAGGTGGAGTGGACATCACCGTCCCAGAATCCTCAGGATTGAGGAATGAACTATGGACTAAAGTAGACTTACTGGTATTCTACTATAGGCTTATTGTGATTCTAGCAATGGAAGAAATTATATCATTGATGTGGAGACAGTGGTCACTGGAGGTTCTGAGGGCAGGGAGAGGGAAAAACAGGTGTAATATGGGGTCATTTTCGGGACTTGGGAATTGTCCTGAATGACATGGGAACGACAGATGCAGGCCATTATATAACCGACAGAATTGGTTGGGAGAGAGTGTAAACTACAACGTAAACTTTAATCCATGCTTAGTGGCAATGCTCCAAAATGTCTTTATCAATTGCAATAAATGTACCTCACTAATGAAGGATGCTGTTAATGTGGGAAAATGTGGGAGTACAGGGCATATGGGAATTCCCCTATATTTTTATGTGACATTTGTGTAATCTAAGTATCTTTAAAAAAAAAAAAAAACTGCCAACCAAGAATTTTATATCTGGCAAGACTGTCTTTCAAAAATGAGGGCAAGGATAGAATATTCACAGATAAACAGAACTGAGCAAGTTTGTAACATAGAGAATGTCTTTGCAGGAAATATTAAAAGGAGTGCTACAGCCTTAAAAGAAAAGAGAGAAACTTGTAAGATATTCTAAAAATGAAGATTATATCAATAAAAATAACTAAAGGTATAAAAAGAGCGGTGACAGATAAAACCCAAAGATCAAAATGGGTAAAGTAAGAACTGCCTGTAGAGTAATAATACTGAATGTTAATGGATTAAACTCCCCAATTAAAGGACACAGACTGGCGGAATGGATAAGAAAATATACCAACTATATGCTGTCTGGAAGAGACTCATCTTAGACCCAAAGATACAAATAGATTGAAAGTGAAAGGCTGGAAAAATATACTCATACATGTAGTTAACAACAACAACAACAAAAAGCAGGAGTAACTATACTTATATGGGATAAAACAGACTTTAAAATCAAAGCTGTTATTAGAGAAGGAAAGTAATTATATACAATAAAAGGAACAATTCACCAGGAGGAAATAATAATCATAAATGTATATGCACCTAACCAGTAGGCCCCAAATTACATGAGGCAAACACTGGCAAAACTGAAGGGAGAAATAGATGTCTTTACAATAATACTTGGAGACTTCAATGCACCACTCTCATCATTGGATAGATCACCTGGGCAAAGGATCAATAAAGAAACAGCTTGAATAATATGATAAACGAACTAAACCCAATAGACATATACAGAACATAGCAACCAAAAACAACAGGGTATACATTCTCCTCAAGTGCCCATGGATCTTTCTCCAGGAGAGACCACATGTTGGGTCACAAAGCAATTCTCAATAAATTTTTCAAAAATCAAAATTATACAAAAACACTTTCTCTGATAATAATGGAATAAAGCTGGAAAATCAACACCAGGCAGAAAAACAGAAAATTCACAAATATATGGAGATTAAAACACACATTCTTAAATAAACAGTCAGTCAAAGAATAAATTGCAAGAGAAATCAATAAATATCTCAAGATGAATGAAAACGAGAATAAAATATATCCGAATCTATGGGATGCAGCGAAAACAGGGCTGAGAGGGAAATCCACAGCCTTCAATGCTTACATTAAAAAAGAGTAAAGAACTAAAATCAGTGACCTAGCTACACAACTGGAGAAACTAGAAAAATAACAGGAGATTATGTCCAAAGCAAGCAGAAAGAATGAAATAAAGATTAAAGCAGAAATAAATGAAATTGAGAACAAAAATAAAGAGAATTAACAAAACCAAAAGTTGGTTATTCAAGAAGATTAATAAAATTGACAAATCCTTAGCTAGACTGACAAAAGAAAAAAAGAGATAAGATGCAAATAAATAAAATCAGAAATGAAAATGGGGACATTACTACTGACCTCACAGAAATAAAAGAGATTGTAACAGAAAACTATGAACAACTGTATACTAACAAACTAGACAATGTAGATGAAATAGAAAAATTCCTAGGAACATACAAACAATCTACACTGACCCTAGAAGAAATAGAATGCCTCAACAAACCAATCACAAGCAAAGAGATTGAAGTAGTTATCAAACAACTCCCCAAAATATAAAGCCCAGGGCAACATGGTTTCACAGGCATTCAAAGAAGATTTCATACCAATCTTACCTAAATTCTTCCAAAAAATTGAACAGGAAGGAATAATACTAAGGTCATTCTATGAAACCAATATCACCCTAATACCAAAGCCAGATAAAGATACTATGAAAAAAGAAAATTACAGACCCATTTCCCTAATGAATATGGATGCAAAAATCCTTGCTAATTCAATCAAACAACATATTCAAAGAATATACTTGCTAAATACTCGCTAATTCAATCAAACAACATATTAAAAGAATTATCCCAGGCATGCAAGGGTGGTTCAACACAAGAAAATCAACCAGCATAATACACCATATTAATAAATCAAATAAGAAAAATCACATGATCCTATCGATTGATGCAGAAAAGGCATTTGACAAAATATAGCATCCTTTCTTGATAAAAATACTACAAAAGATAGGAATTGAAGGAAACTTTCTCAACATGATAAAGGCCATAAATGAAAAACCCACAGCTAAAATTTTACTCAATGGTGAAAGCAAGCTTTCCCAATGACATCGGGAAGAAGACAAGGATGTCCACTGTCACCACTGTTGTTCAATATAGTTCTAGAGGTTCTATCTAAAGCAATCAGGAAAGAAAAAGAAATAAAGGGGATCAAATCAGAAAGGAAGAAATAAAACATTTGCTATGCCAGATGATATGACTCTATACATGGAAAATCCTGAAAAATCTACAACAAAGCAACTAGAGCTAATAAACGAATTCAGCAAAATTACAGGCTACAAAATCAATATGCAAAAGTCAGTGGTGGTTTTATAAACTAGGAATGTGCAATTTGAGGAGGAAGTCAGGAAAAAATTCCATTTACAATAGCATCTAAAAAATTCAAATACTTAGGATTAAACTTAACCATGGATGTAAAGCACTTGTATTCAGAAAATTACAATGCATTGCTAAAAGAAATCAAAGAAGACCTAAATAAATGGAAGAACATTCCATGTTCATAGATGGGAAAAGTAAATATCCTGAGGATGTCAATTCTACCCAAGTTGATACACAGATTCAATGCAATCCTTTAAAAAATTCTAATAGCCTTTTTTAAGGAAATGGAAAACACAATTATCAAATTTATTTGGAAGGGAAAGTGGCCCCAAATAGCCAGAAACATCTTAAAAAGGAAGAATGAAGTTGGAGGACTCTCACTTATGGACTTTAAATCACTGTTACCTAGCTAACAGTGGTAAAAACAGCATGATACTGGCATAAAGATAGACATATAGACCAATGGAACTAAATTGATGGTTCAGAAACAGATTTTCACATCTATGATCAAGCGATTTTGACTAGGCTGTCAAACCCAACTACTAGGGCAGAACAGTCTATTCAACAAATGGTGCCGGGAGAACTAGATAACCATACCCTAAAGAAAGATGACCATACTTCACACCTTATACAAAAATTAACTCAAAATATATCAAAGACCTAAATAAAAAAGCAAGAACCATAAATCTCCTAGAAGAAAATGTAGGGAAACATCATCAAGACCTGGTGGTAGGTGGTGAATTCTCAAACCTTACACCGAAAGCATGAGCAACAAAAGAAAAAATGGATAACGGGAGCTCCTCAAACTTAAACAAGTTTGTGCTTTAAAGAACTTTGCCAAGAAGGTGAAAAGGCAACCCACTCAGGAAGAAAATGTTTTGAAACCAAATGATTTCCAAATTATTTCCATGCTATATAAAGAAATCATACACCTCAAAATAAATGAGCAAGAAATCCAATTTTTAAAATGGGCAAAAGACTTAAAGAGACATTTCTCCCAAGAGGAAATACAAATGACAAAAAAGCACATGAAAAAATGTTCAATATCACTACCTATTAGGGAGCTGCAAATCAAAACTAGAAAGTGATATCATCTCACACCTCATAGAATGGCCATTATTAAAACACACACACACACAAAATAGTAAGTGCTGGAGAGAATGTGAAGAAATAGGAACACTCCTTCACTGTTGGAGGGAACATAGAATGGTGCAGTGGAAAACAGTTTGGTGGGTCCTCAGGGAGTTAAATATAGAATAGCTGTATGATCTGGCAGTCCTTCTACTAGGATTATATCCAGAAGAACTGAAAATAGTGATGCGAACAGACACTTGCACACCGATGTTCATAGTGGCGTTATTCACAATTACCAAAATATGGAGACAAACCAAGTGTCCATCAACCAATGAATGGGTAATAGATACATACATACGATGGGATACTATGCTTCAGTATGAAGAAATGAAATTGCGACACATGATAACATTATGTTAAGTGAAATAAGCCAGACACAAAAGGACAAATATTGCATGGTCTCACTAATATGAACTAAATAAGAAGAATAAACGCATGGAGTTAAAACCTGGACTATAGCTTATTAAGTGATAAGAGGAGGGCTGGGAAGGGGTACTGATGCTTAATGTATGTAGAAATTTCAGTTCACTTGACTGTAAAAGTGTGGAAATGGATAGAGTTAATGATAACACATTCTAGCGAGTAGAACTAACATGGCTGGTTTATAAATGAGATTGTGGCTGAAAAGGGTAGTCTAGGGATGGAAATGTCAATTGAAAGAAAGCTAGAGAATGATCTAGGAACTAAATAACATATGACCTTTAGTTGAAAGTTATCCAGAGGTGGATGAGGATTGTGGTTAATAGTACAAATATAAGAATGTCATTCTATGAACTAAAACAAATGTACATCATTATTACAAGGTGGTAAGAATATGGAGATGCATAGAAAAATATAATTTATGTAATCTATGGACTATAGTTAACAGCAATACTGTAATATTCTTGCATCAATGCCAAAGATGTATTGTGTTAATAATAGGGGGTATGGAAAAAATACACCAAATGTACGGTATAGACCATAGTTAATGGTAATAGTCTGATGATATTATCTCATACTCTGTAAAAAATACACTCTCTGTAGTGTAGTGGTGGAGAGGTGTTGTATGGGAATTCCACACATGTGCGAGATTGTTTTGTAAGTTCACAATCTCTCTAATAAAAATGCATTTTTTAAAAAAGCCTTATGAAAACCTATAAGAAAAATAGGTAGAAAATATATGATCTTTAGTTGAAAGTTATCCTATGTTTAAAAAGAATACTCTTTACTCAAAAAAAAAAACAAAACAAACCTTTGTATATTAAAAAGAAAACAAAACAAAATTAAATGGCATACAGCAAACAAGGAAAAAAATCAAGAAACAGATCAAAGGCTTAATCATTAACACACGAGGATCTCAAGAATATCATTAAGAAAAGTATATAAATGGGCAAAGGACATGAAGGAATGATTCACAGATGGAATATCCAAATATCTATATCTCACTAATAATCAAAGAAACAAACAAAAATAATAATGAGGTTCTTCGAATTAACAAAAAAATTTTGGAAATCAGTAATGCTTAATGCTGACAAGACAAGAGCTAGTGAGGTGAACATGTTCAATACACCATTGTGAAGTGGCACAATTTTCTAGAAAGAAATTTTACAATATGTATTAAAATGTCCATACTCTGTGACCCAGTAATGTCTCTTCAAAGACTTGAGAAAATTGGCAAAACATTATATATGCTTATTGTAGCATTGCATGGAAATAGGTTAAAATCTAAATCTCTACAAAAAGAAATTGAAAGGAAATATGCAAACTCTAAAAATTATATCAAAAAATAGGTTTTAATGATGTCAAACACTGATTAAACATTAAGTGAAAAAGTTTGTCATAGTTTTAGAGTGACAAAGATTGTACAGCAATGACTCTTTCTTAGTCCATATCCCTTTGTAATGTGACATTGCCCTCCTCCCATCAGGGAGTGGAATCTCTTTTGTAATCCGTGAGTCTGGTCTTGCCTTGTGACTTGCTTTGAACAACAGAAAGTAGCAGGAGTAACTTTGTGCTACTTCAAAAGCTAGGCCTCAGATGCTATAGCGTCTGCATTTACTGTTGTGGTTTGCTGCCCTGAGCCCACCATATAAGGAAGCTGGTCTACCTACCATGTAAAGATACTGGTCTACCTACCATGTAAAGAAGCTGGTCTACTTTTCATGTAAAGAAGTAGGTCTACCTACCATGTATAGAAGCTTGTCTACCTACCATGAAAAGAAGCTGGTCTACCTTCCATATAAAGAAGCTGTCTACCTACCAAGTAAAGAAGCTGGTCTACCTACCATGTAAAGAAGGTGGTCAGGAAGCTGGTCTACTTTTCATGTAAAGAAGCAAGTCTACCTACCATGTATAGAAGCTGGTCTACCTTCTATGTAAAGAAGCTGGTCTACCTTCCATATAAAGAAGCTGGTCTAACTTCATGTAAAGAAGCTGATCTACCTTCATGTTAAGAAGCTGGTCTACCTTCCATGTAAAGAAGCTGATCTACCTACCACATAAAGAAACTGGTCTACCTACCATGTAAAGAAGCTGGTCTACTTTCCATGTAAAAAAGCTGGTCTACCTACCAGAGGACGGGAGGACCAAGGTGCCCAGCCAACTGCCAGCATCACGACCAGATGTAAGTGCATGAGGCCACCTTGGGATTTCCAGCCTAGCTGCACAAGTGAACCCAGATGAAACCAACAGAGCAGCAGCATGCAACCATTCTTTTAAGTCATGAAGTTTATAATGGATATGCCACGACATAAAGTTTCATGTATAGAATTAGCTCAACCATGTAGCATATACATACATGCAACCCTAGGCAAAAAGACTGGAAGGAAATGTTCAGGGTAATATAAACTCTTATTTGTATATTTATCTCAACCATGAAGAACACACACACACACACACACACACACACCTGGGCACACACACCTGGAAGAAATGCTAACGGGAATGTTATCTCCAGAGGTTAGGATTAGCATTAATTATCTTTTCTATTTCTGAAACATCCTTTCATACATTGAAATATATATATATGAATTTATATTTTTAAAACTGATTTATCTCTCCAACTAGGTTGTGAACTCCTTGGTACAGGGACTGTATCTTTCAAAGTTGAACCCAAGGCTTGTCACATAGTAGGTGTACAATAAATGTTTGATGAATAAAAGATCATGGAGAGGCTTAGACCCCTTACAATCCCAGATTCAGAACTCGGCCAAAGCTGCCAACTCCTCACTACTCCCTGGAGTTCCCGAAATGCCCACTGGACTAGACCTGGTACCCAAGAATCACCTAGCCATGCCACCCTCACAGCAGCTCTCCCCATCGCCCTGTGCTGGCTCAGGCCTCAGGCCTTCTGAGGAGCATGCTGGTTATCCTGCATCACTCTGGCTCAAGGAGAGGGTCAGCGAACTAGCCCTTGTCCAGGAACTGAAACATGGCAGCCTGGGTCTTCCTCCATGGTTGGTTCCTGGGCAGAGGTGCCACTGAGTCCTGACTGTGGCCAAATCTCCCCTGAAGGTTCCTGCCTCCATGAAGGGGGTCTTCCTGAACCCCTTGCAGACTTCTGTTCCCAGAGCCACACCTCGCTTTGCCTACCCTCAGACCCTAGGCCCTGCCATGGAGCCGTGTTAGAATCAAGTCTGCCTGTAGGTAACCGAGGGGTCCCCACTCCCTCCTCTTTCCCAGCTGCACAACGCTATGTGCCGACCACCACGCCTTATTCTCAGGTCCAAAATTCAGGGTCATGTTTTGAGCTATGACAAGATAGCAGAAGTGTGCATGTGGCTGGGGGGATTGGGCAGCGAAGGTGACCAGTAAAAACTCAAATACCTAAGCTGAAACAAGATTCTCTTTGTCCTAGAGATCAGTAAGATAGATCAGGTGGAAAAATCTGAAGGTTTGCCAACTCTCTTCTTTTCTTCCACCCTTCTCTGGAAGGAAGGCACATGGCCCATCAGGCACAGCATACTCCCTTCATCAGTCCAGACTAACCCAAACCCCCAGCACAGAATAATAGTTATTCTTTTCAATGTAACACTCCAGGCAGCTAAAACTACTCACTCAGAATTGATACAGAAAATGGAGCTCATTCATTCATTCAACAAACACTTATCCGGTGCTAATGACATGTCAAGCTCTGTGCTGGACACCGGAGGTACCATGGTGAGTGAAAACATAAGTGAGCATCTCCTGGAGAAGAGGGTGTAATGGGGGAGGCAGATATTCATCAACGATGTCACCGATAAACACAAGATGACAAGCTGAGATGAGTGCTGTAAAAGAAAGGCATGAAGCTCTGTGGCAGCCTGTAAAAGGAAGCTGACAGTGGAGGAAGGCTCCACTAAGGAAGGCTCCACTCCCGGAAAAGGGAGTGGGTGAGGGGATATGGAGATGAGAGTCCAGCCAGAAGGAACAGAACGTGCAAAGGCTCTGAGCTCAGGAGAAGTGTGGCCAACATGAGGACTGGAGAGACAGACAGTGTGCCTGAAGTGAGGGGAGGTAGAGGGCAGGCTGAAAAATGAGAGTGAGGGGTAGGCAGGGCCACTGACTGCAAGTTAAGAACGCTGATCTCTTCTTTATCCTGAGAGTGAGAGTAGCCACTCACAGGGATGCAGTAGATAGAGGAGTTTGGGGAAGTTAGGGGCTAATGGCTCCTCTGTCCAGGACTTGACAAGATTAAACTCTACTTAGGAGCTTCCTTGTCGGCTTCCCTCAGTAGGTAAGCTCCTCCCGGGCAGAACCCCCATCTTCTTCATTGCTGTATTCCAACAGCTCGCAGCGCTTGGGACATAGCCACCCTTCAGTAAAAGCTTGAGACGAGTCAGAGCAGGAGGGAACACGGAGAGCCCAGTGGCAGGATGACAATCAGCTCCTCCAGGAGGGCACCTACTGTGTGCTGGACATGGTGCCTGGGACTGGAGCAATTTAATCTGAACATCATAGACATGTTTGGGCATCCATGGAACTTAGCACCCAGTGGGGAGACACGTGGAAAGTATCCATTCTTTCCCTTGGGCAACACAGAACCTAGAAGTCACCAAATGAGTAAATCTCCACATCAAATGCATTTTAAAATCCCCAAAACATTTAAAGAAGCATAAATAAATTACACCTACTCTTGGCCTTCCCAAAACCTCAATACAGTTGTGAAAAACGAGTTCCCCTTCACGGTCTCACCAGAGCACGGGCTCACCAACAAGACGCAAAGCAGGGCCCACCCTGTCCAAGCAAACTTGGGAAAAACAAGCCTGAGCCTGGATCTGAGCTCCATCATTTGAAGGCCCAGGAGGCCTCGAGCCAGCCATGCTAGCCTCTCCAAGCCTCAGGTCTTCCCTCGGGAGATTGGGAATAATAATACTGCATTGTTGTAAATTCTGAGGATTAAAGGGGGTGATGTTTGTAAAGATCCACTCCAAAATCTCGGCTTCTAGTAAATGGTCAATTAGTGGAGTGGCCATTACCATTGAATTACCAACCTAGAAGTCAGGAACCGTGATAGAGGAGACTGGCCTCTCCTCCTGCACAAGAATAACTAGCAAGGTGACAGAAATTTTCCAGTTTGTAGGAAATGTCGAGAAGAATGAGGCTGAGAAGTTCTGTGGCATAAGCGAGAGACCACCTTAAACCATGAGGAGGAAATAAGGGCTGAAGGAGGAGCAGGTGTGGGGGCTGCCAGTTTCCTGTCCTCCAAGCTTAGACCCAGCAACTGAAAGTCTTCATCAGAGGCTGCAGGAGAGAACCCGGCTCTGATTCCTGGAGAGAGGGTCGAGAGTGGAGGGGCCGGCTCTGGCACTCTCCGGCCGGGGACTCACCATGAATCACACCTCCAGACCTGTCTCCTCACGACGAAAGGTCTGAAACTGAAGCAGCTGGAGGTGTTCAGCCTGCGTTCTGGAAAGCCCTGGGGATCGATGGAGGCTTCACAGGAAGCCACCTCAGAGCAGTGGGCGGTTCAACCAGAGCCACTCTGCTTAGAAGAGGGGTAGCCAGAGAGCCGTGCTCTGCCTCAAGCTGCGGTCAGTTTCCCGGCTGCTAGAACAGAGGCCATGCAATGGGTCGGCTTAAACAATGGGAAGTGACTGGCTCACAGTTTTGAGACTAGGAGAAGCACAAAATCAAGGTGTCATCAAGCCGATGCTTTCTCCCAGAAGACTGCAGCATCCTGGGACTGGCTGCCAGCGATCCCTGGTCCTTCTGTCACATACATGGCGGCCTCTCCTGGCTTCTCTTTTGGGTTCTGTTGACTTCCAGCTCCCTCAGGCAGTCCTCTCTCCTTGGCCATCCTGACTGAGGTGGGCCACACAGTCACCTGAATAAGCTCATCACAGGTTCTACTTAAAATGGATCCACACCCACGGGAACGGGGCACTAATGCCAAGCAATCACAGCTGCTACAGAGAACATTTTTAAATGATAAACATAAATGTGAACAACTTTGAACAAGAGGATCTCCAAGAGGCTCCTTCTGAGAGCCTGGTTGGGGAAACAGAGTCAAACACGCCAGAACACAAAGATTCATTAGGATGGGTTCGCCAAACTCACAACGCTTGAATGGCGACGTCTGGTCAGACTCAGCGCTGAAGTCATAATCCTTTCCTGGTTTGTAACAGAATTCCTGTTTGTACAAAACACCCCTGTTTGTAACAGAATGGCCAAGGCCAGCACCCCAGAGTGGCAGACCTACGAAGTCAGGGAGCACACCTTATCTGAACCCCAGTGCAGATCTAAGTGTTGGCAATTTAAAGGACTGCATTACAAGAACGTGATTGTTTCATCACTATTGACTGAGAAAAGGCCAGGAAGGGATCCTTGATCTCTCTCAAACCACAAGTTTTTTTCTCTCCGTGGGAGTGAGGTTACGGATGGAGGCTGGTTCACCATGAGGGTTTCCAGAAAGCACGGCAGGATCCTTCGTCTACCAGCCGAAGGGCGCTGGGGATCTACTGCTCAGGGCTGGGGCAAGGGTGATGCCCCTCCTTCCTCACGCCCCAGGGGAGTGTCCTGGACGAACTTCATATCTGGGTTCCTCCAGGTTATTATTCTCTAGGTTCAGGTAAAAATCCAGCAGTGGATGGAAGGAAAGGATGAGACTCACCTTTACCCAACTGGAATTGGAGCACATATGTCCATGGGTACAGCCCTCAGAGGATGCCAACACCATCATCATTTGGAGGATTTTCATCAGGAAGAAAACTCAACCTGACCTTCCTGACTGCAAAAGGCATCGCTGTACCCCAAGGCAATCAGTAAATATTAGCTGATATACTTCCTTTAAAAATGAGTAAATAAATAAAAGGCAGGGTTTTACTCATAAATGGAAAGTCCTAGAAGCTCATTTTGTTCCCAGTACCAAAGTACAAAGACAGAACAGAAGAATCTGTTAATGATGGAATCTCTCTTTATTAGAAAGTGAAACTGGTGGAATTCTTCTTTATTATAAAGTAATGGTGCAATTATATATCTACACATTCCTATTTTTAAATACAAAGATAAGAATGTTCATCAGGCAACCCAGCTCCTGTCCGTAAACTGAACAGAAGCTTAAGACGCCAGTCAAACAAGAAGAAATACAAACAGGAAAAGTACATTCAGTTCTGCTCTAACTTGTTTTGAAAACACTTGTTTTAAAAACACAAATTTCCTCCAATGCAATTGATGTACTAGGGAACAATTTGAGCACGATGCGAATTTTGCACAATTTCATCCACAAGAAACAGTAGGTAAGCAGAGTAAACAGCACCCAGCCGAACTGCACAGGGATACGCAAACGTGCACACACATGCCTCAAACGCCATCCAGTTGCCTCAGTTTACCAGGTGTGCTAGGTACCACGCCCACCCACATCCGTGTTCCATCTTCCCCTGCAATTCAGATAATGCTGCTTCTACCATTTCACAATCGCTCACAAGCTGAAGCCCTTCCGCTGACTACTTCCACAAGCCAATTTCAAGTCTCTTTCAAGGTAAAGTGTCACATTTCTTGTAGTATTTATATATTTCTTAACCATTTAACATGTGCAAAACCGTGCTGCCTCTCTTTCCTGCTACATGTTGATGACAACGTCTTTGAGTGTCATGGCCTAAACTCATTCTTGCCCCGAGCCCTGTGGTTTTTCGCTGCATGACTTTGCAGAGCATGGGGATTTTCAGGAACACCAATGTTGCATTATAGCAGAAGGTTCTATCCATGGAAAAATGTTCTTCCACAGTTGATGTTTTAAAAGGGAACAGACAGCCCTATAAATTAGTACCACCCTTCTGACAGTCATATGGCAATATTCCTCTCTTTTGACCAGGTAGATCCATCCTAGGAAATTTACCCTAAGGGAATAACTCAACATGAATAAAGAAACAAGATGTGTGCCTTACGGTGTTCATTGTGATAATGATGTGTGTGTGTGTGTGTGTATGTAAAGACACCAAACATTACAATTACAAAGACTATGTAATAGAATAGCAAATTGCTGTATTTATAAGTGAGAAGGAAATAAAAATGCATTTAAAATGATTAACAGCAGGAAAAATAGGCTTATGAACAAAAATTGGAAGGACAACAATGATGCGAGTTGTATTAGCATCACAGGATTAGAGGTGACGTATTTTACATCTTCGAAATTTTCATTCAAGTTATAATACTGCTTACACATAAACAGAGAATTGTGTTTTAATTTCTTTACAAAGCTAAGCCCTCAAGAAGGGTTTTGAATATGATAATTTTCAGTTTTGCAAAAAATCAGAAATAGTTCTTCACTGCTTATCATATGCCCAGCCCAGCATACTATTTCAAGATGTGAAGGAAGCACATAATTTGAAATTTTAGTTTTGTGAACACATATTTTTTTAACAGTACAAATCTGAACTACAGCAGGTTACCATCAGACTGTCACTAAAACTAATTTGCAGCCTGCTGCTTGCTGTAAATATGGAAACAATAGTCCCTTTGCAACACACCAGCATACAGGGCAAAACAGGATGGTAAAAGGAAAGGTTTTGTTAAACAATTGGCAAGTTGGACAACACTCGCACGCTGTTACTGGAGCCCACAAGGCAGCAGGGTTCGTTTCAGGCAGGGCTGTGATCAGGAAGACAATTTTCTGGACAATCAGATGGCCCAAAGGAAGTAGGGGGATCTTCATGATTAGCACAGAAGGAACCACCCGAGAGAGTCCACGGAAAAATATGAAGTCTTAAACCATTTGTGCTAGTATCTCTGAATGAGCCCAAACTCCCAGGCAAGGGACTCAGACATTGGCAGCGCTTATGGGGACTGGGTGTGGGTGGACTCACCTGCATGAACACCTGAGACGGGGCAAAAATGGGTGACTCTGAGAACTTGACGGAAAGTCCTGTTTTTATTGACATTTCATAAGTTGGCTTTTCCCATAAGAGAAAGCTCTCTCCTCTGAACACCCAGGATGTAGAGTGGTAGAGAGAGTTCAGGCCTTGGGTCCTGACAGCCCTGGGGTTTAATCTGAACTACTTGCTGTGTGACTTTCAGCAAATGGCTCTACCTCTCCGAGCCTCCCTTTTCTCTTCAGAAAACAGCATCTTTCAGTGGTTGTTCAGAGGATTAATTGTTTTAAAAAGCAACACATGTGGGCCTAAGGGGGCTCAATAAATGCTCATTAAATCTGAAGCTTAATGTTTCCAGAGAAATTCCCACTGCCTCTACTCCCAAGCGTGACCTTCTTCTCACCCTGATGATGCCCCCTGAAAGAACGTAATGCCCTGAGCAGACCACACTCGATATGGCACCAGAGGAGAAGAAATTCCTCCTGCTTTCCTCCTCCCAGCAGGAACCTGAATTATACGTTATCCACCCAACGCTGGATAATGCCAACCAGCATCACCCACCTCCACCACCCAAGCCGTATGTATAGGAATGGTGGGGTTGGGGGGTGGGGAGAGGGTAAGGGAGACAGGGAGCATAAAAATTGTTCCTTCACACTTGAAAAAAATCCAAACCACCGCTCACTGTGGTTGAACTCAAAGCAATTACAACTGTGTGCATTTTAGAATATCGTCCAAAGGCCCCTCAGAAAACGATCATTTGTTCAGCTGAAGACTGTACGTGAAACCACTGGTGTAAATGATCTCTGCACGGTGCCTTTTGTGTGCCCTTGTAATTCCCTCTTTGGTTCATTCATCAGTGTCACAACAAGGCTGGTTTCTGGCTCCTCTAGATGTCAGCTAGTCCCTCACTTCTCCCGGTTGCCTCTCCACAGCAGCAAGAGATTGAATACTTGTGGACATGAACAATGCAAAAGGGTCCCGTCTCTACCAGCAGCACAGGGTCACCCATGTCTCCCTCTGCCACACGGGAGAAGGTGGGTGGCTGGAAGCAGGCCGGAGGGAGGAATCCACCAGCTGAGCAGGGCATTTGGAAGGGAAAATCGCAATGCTCCTTGGAAAGGTGCATATGGTAAGGCAGCCCCCAGCTGCAGGGGTGAAAGGGAAATGGGTGGCTAAAGGAAAACCCTACCAACAAAGAGGACTGCATCCCATCTGCCACAGGATAGATAATAGAAAGTCTTGCTCTGTTTCCCTTCATCTGATTTATGTAGACTGTCAGGCTAGTTTTGAAATTTTTTAAATACCCTGGGTGTTACAAGCTCAGTCCCAGCCAGCCCAAAGGGGTACTGGCCTCCTTGGTAGCAAATATGGACTTTCTGCCAATACTTAACAGAAGGGACAAGAGGAGAGCCACAAGGATATTGGAAGCCACATCCACCCCAGGTCCAGCAGATGTGGCCTCATTAACAATGAGTTTAGGTGTGGACAAGAGCTCCTCAACAGCCCCACTGCACCCTGACTTAGTCTACAAGAGACAGTGAGTTCCCTGAGGACATGGCCCGTGATCTATTAAGCTCAGTGTCTTCTCCTACCCCACCTCCTGTTCATAATGCCCAGTGTAATTCCAGGCTCACAGTAGGCACTTAATAAATGCTAGGAGCATGTAGGATGGGTACAAGAGTGGACAGGTGAATAGATGGATGGATCAGTAGCTGGATGAAATTTTGAGACAAGCAATGGTACAGTCCATTGGGGGCAAAAGTCTGAAATCATTAAGGCAACTCAGTCAGGGTATCATCTGTTACCTGGAGACACACCCAACAGATTGGCAGCATTGTTTGTTAAACCAAATGGCCATCCAGATGCAATGTCGCCACAGCTGTGGGTAACTGTTCAGGATGTTCCACGTGAATAGTAAAGAATGACCCAAATTCAAAAGATTCCTGTGGATCTTTGATCAGCTTCCATCAGAAATTCAATGGTCATCTGGCAGATGACCATACTCGTGACTTCTGCTCCACCAACCTACTGCTGGATGTGGGTATTTGCAATAATATCTCCCATCCTACATGCTCTTCTGACAACGTGGTCTTGACTCATCAAACGGTGAGATCTATGTCCTGTCCCTTAGAGTATGAGTGGGCCTTTGACACTGCCTTGACCAACGGAGTTTATGGAAGTGACCCTAGATCATCAAGGTGCCATTCACTTACACTTTGCTCTTTGGGGGATGCTCATTCTTGGCATCCAGCAGCCACACAGTGAGGAAGCGCAAACCAGCTGACATGGAGAGTCTGCATGGAGAGGCTACATACAAGTGTTCCAACTGACAGCACAGCTCAGGTCCAACCAGCAACCAACATCAGCCTCGAGACACAAGAGGACAGATACCTCCAAGTGATTCCAGCTGCCAGCCATCAAGTCACCCCAGCCTTCAGGTCTTCCCAGAGGAAGCCACAGACACTGCAGAGAAGAGACAAGCCATTCCCTTCATGCCCCATCTGAATTCCTGACCCACAGAATCCATGAGCATTTTTTTCTTAATTTACACCACTAAGTTATGGGCCAGTTTGTTTTGCAGCAATATTAATTAGAACAATGGATCAGAAGCACTGTCCCCAAATCCAGACAACTTAGCATAAGCCCTGATACTGAGACCCTAAACTGCAAGGGTGGACCATTCCTCCTCTACCCCTAAATACTTTGGAAGGTTTTATTACCTAACACCAATAAAATAAATCAAGAGGTTGTTGCCCACCTGGTCAGTTTCCCACCATTTATGTGTCATGCATTAGATCAGACTTCCTTGGATTTGCTGCAGCAAATTGTTCCACGGACCCCTTTGCCAGTCAGGTGAAGACCACGGATTCCTTACTAAGTCCACACTAATATTGTATTATTTAATAAATTTATCACACCTGCACCAACACAGCCCCACAAGAATAATGTTTTTCTGAATTTCAGTTCAAGTTCACTGACCCCTTGTTAAGAACCCCTGCTCTAGTGCATTGCTTGTAGGAATGTAAAATGGTGCAACCACTGTGGAAAGCAATGTGGTGGTTCCTTGAAAAGTTAAATACAGAATTACCGTGATCTGGCAATTCCACTTCTAGGTATATTCCCAAAGAAAGTGAAAACGGCATTTCAAACAGATACTTGTACACCAATGTTTGTAGCCTCATTATTCACAATATCCAAAAGGTGAAATAACCCGTGTCCATCAACAAATAAATAGATACATTAAAATGTGATATATAAGAAACTAATAGAAAAAAAAAGAAGTGATATATAATACAATGGACTATTATTCAGCCATAACAAAGAATGAAGTTCCAAGACAGGCTACAACATGGAAGACATGAAAACATTACTCTCAGTGAAATAAGGAAGTCACATACGTAAGTATGATGTCAATTATAAGAGATGCCTAGAAACAGCAAACTTGCAGAGACAGAAAGCAGATTTGAGGCTGGGGGAGGGGAAAGGGAGAAAGAGGGAGTGAGTGCACATTTGGTGGACATGGAGTGTTCGTAAATTTAAAAACTGTCTAACTGAGCACTAACCACAGCCACCTTGACGCTAAGCACCTCATCTACAATCCTACTAAACCCTCAGATCAGCCACCAAGGGGGAGGCTGTGACCATCCTGCCCAACGCACAGGTGGGGAAACTGAAGCTTTGGGAGCTAAAGTGCTTACCTAAAAGCCATGACTGGAACCCCAGCCCAGCCACTCCACTGCCTGAGATCCATATCACCTGACCATCTTACAACAGGGCTGATTTCCCGTCCCAAAGCCAGGCGGGCTGGATGGTAGCCAGGCTCAGGAGCTAGACTAGGCCACCAAAGAAAATGGATGCAGCAGATGGAGGTAGAGGTCCCATCTGACGAGTGTAACTGACAGCCAAGGCTGTGGCAGCAGAAGGAAGGTGGTGTCCCTACCTGGACACCTGGATCACATGATGGAAAACTCAGAATGCTGGGCCCGCAGGCAGCATCAGTAAAGCCTGTCCCGGGCCCCACATGCAGGCCTAGGTTGGAGACAGAAACCCAGTCCCTAGGGAAGGTAATGACAAGACTGGGGGGGGGCATCTAGAAAAACAGGGAAGGGGCTAAGAAGGCAAGGACGTCAGGCCATAGAATGGTGCAGAGATCCAGGGAAGAGAAACCAAAGAAAAGACACAATTGTTCTTGGCAACAAGACCAAAGTCAGGTTGTCAGAACTAAAGAACAAAGTCCAGGCTTGGTGACTTAATACTGAGTCCCAGGCAACTGGTCAGGAGCCCCTGAGAATCCCAAGGGATTTTTATGAAGAGAACAATATTCATTCACTTCTTCCCGTATTGACAGGGCAACCGCCAGCTACCTACCCCGAGTAGGACACAGCCGTGAACAAAAAAATGCAGTCACTGCCCCTGTGGAGCAGTGCAATGTTTCTCAAACCAGAGTCCAAGGACCGCCTGGGGTACCTGTAAAATGTAGGTTTCTGGGACTTGCCCCAGACCTATTGAAAGAGGTTAGGAGCAGGAATCTGCATTAGCCTTGGGCAAGATGTCTAACTTCACAGAGCCTCAGTTTCCCCATTTGTAAATGGGACTAGTAATAGTATTGGCTCATGAGTTCTATTACATGAATGCTCTAAGCACATAGTAGGGCTTCAACACAAACCACGATTATCATGATCTTAAGGGTTTTAATTTCCTGCATCATCTAGGAATGGGGTCTGAGAGTCTTTAACAAACCCCAAAGTCAATTGCAGACACTAAATTTTGATTAAGCTATGCAGTTCGTTCCTGCTTTTCCAACGTGGGAAACAGCCAACAACTCAAAATTGGGACAAACAGAGCTTTGTCCCCCAGGAAAAGTCACCTGGGACCCCAAATCATAGTCCCTGCGGCATTGCTATCTGTTCTGTGAACGTAGACATAGCAACAGGAAGCCAGGAGGCCGCCCCTGGTGAGCTTCATGCTAGGCAGTCATGGAGAACAGGAAGCACCTTGCTCACAGCTTGCGTTTGTCTATGCAGAGATTTTGACAACAGAACCAACCCAGAGAAAACTGAGCAGCTGCTGGTCTGCCTTGACCACCTTACTTCCCAGCCCAGCCCTCCTCTGGCATCTCTGTCCCAAGCCCAGTTCATCTGGGGAGGGTTTCAAGAATATCAATGGTACTACCTGGGCTGGACCGATTCCCAACACTGTAAGGCCACCAGCCTTTAACTGTAGAGCAAAACAAAACTTAGGCAGAAATGGGCAGGTGAAGAAAGAAGGTAGAAGAGAGGAAACTTGAGCCTTCCCCTGGGCAGTGAAATTGCCCAATATCCACAGGTACCAAGGAGGTGAACTAACTTCTGCTCATCAAGGAAGCCCCACTCCCAGTCCCCTCACTTCTCCTTCCTTGTGGTCTTGCAGTAGACATCACATCACCATGAGAGCCACAAGCCAATACTGGATCCCAGGAACCACTGACAGTCACCTGAACTCTTAATGCCAGAAAATCAACAAAGGAGAGAAAAACCAGGCAGAGCAGATTTGATTTTACTTCCTGCCATGCTTGTGAACAGTTACTATTCTGTGCCCAATGACCATGCAGTGCAAAAAACAAATCCACATACACAAACTTCTGATGAGCCTTGCTGTCATTTTTATCTGATCCCAACAGGAAATACTCTGGCAAAGAATTTTCACTCTTCTACAGTACAAGGGCAAGGAACACTGCTCTCTGCCAACAACTCTTTAAAGTTGAGGGCATTTCGCCCAGGAGAATCTACCCCCTTTCCCTTCAACGCACCTTTAGAATGCGTTGTTGCTGCTGGGAAATTATGTCCCCAGCATTTCGAGCTGGAACTCAGGATGCATTTTCCTCCTGGACCAATTTACAAATGAGGGTTGGCAGCAGTTAATAGGCTGCCCTGCTTCTTACTATAATTCAGTGCCATTAGTGACTGAAGATGCCTGTGGGCTGCCTGGAAACCCAGCTACCACTTTCCATGTTGTTTCTGGTTTAAAAATAAACTTTGAGAGCTGACTATCTTCAGAAATTGGGCATGTGTGGTTGCTTAAAAGGCTTTCTTTAGAGTCACATGTGGGGTAACTTATCTTAAATAAGAAAATAGACCAAACTAACCAAAGAACCAACATCACATCATTATAAGGAAGTAGCTGTGAAGCGGTCATCCCAAAGAGACAACACAGTGAACACATTTCTGCCAAGACCCCAGGAAAACATCACCTCCTCCCAGGCAGTTAGGCCCTTCCTTCTCAGTGTCCCCAGGACCTGGCCAAACATGGACTAGACAGACAGACAGACAACACCCAAACTCACAAGGCTGAGAACAAGGGCACCTAGAAAAGGAATCACTGCTCTTTGCTGGGGGTTTCCCATGTGCCTGGAATAGACTTGCAGTAACTTCTTCCATCCTCACAATAATCCTCTGAGGTAGTGACTCCTATCATTCGCATTTGACAGGTGAGAAAACTGAGGCTCAGGACAAGGAAGGGGTTTGCCTAAATTCAGCTAGCTAACCTGTGCTGGAGGCTGGCTTTGAAACCGTAACTGATTCAGAGAGCTGAGCTCTTAGCCAAGGCAGGAGCATGTCTGGGCAGCTAAACAGTGTCCCACAGGGGTGTCCTTCGTCCAGCAGCATTATTAAGGGAGGTGGCAGTGACCACTGCCCTCTGCTCCTTGAGCTGTGAATTCTTCCTTGTACACTAGAGTCAAACACAAGCCTGGGCATCTGTGCCCACGATGTCAAGGAGGAAAAGCCCTGAGCCACCAGTGACCACCTCCTTCAAAGCAGGTTTGTCACCTATGCAATCATCGACCATATTTCATTGATTCTAAGATACATACGAGTTTACATTTATCATCTCTGCACTCAAGATTGATATCACTCATTCAATCAAGGGTGCTTTACAATCGCCCGGCCTGGCCACCCTCTGCTTCTCCAGGACCAAAGTTGAGCAGGGGCCACCGGGAAGACTTGCTGTTACCCCCTCCTTGTCCTCTCCACAGTCCCTTTGCCCTGTCCATCCTCTATGGAACGCCCCCCCCCCGCCTCCCACTGAACCTGGGCAGTCCCTGGACCACAAGCATGAGGATTTTAGACCAGGCAGGACAGGGGAGAAATCCTGGCCATGACCCAGTTCTGCTATCTGGTGAGCTGGGGTACCACTCCCAGTAGAGGCCCTTCTTTGGTGAAGAGAGGGTCAGGGCATCCTTCAGGAGCTGAGGGAACTTCCTCGAGGGCTCCATAAACAAAGTAAAATAAGGATTCCTAGTTAGAAGGATGCATTTAGTCATCATTTCATTGACAGTGGTATTTCTTTTAGTTCTCAATCTTGGCTGCACATTATCATCACATGAGGACTTTTTAAAACCACCATAAATTAAGAAATGCATGCATGCATGCAGACAATGCCCAAACTCCAAAGATTTTGATGTCATTGATTTGGAGTAGAGCCTGAGAACCGAGATATTTGAAAGCTCCCCAGGCAACTCTAATGTTCAGAGGTACATAAAATAACAAGGTATCTTATAATTGATAGTGTCTTCAATTCAGTGAAAGCAAATGCAGTGCAGAACCCTCAGAATTTACCCAGGAAGCTCAGCTTGATCTCCCAAACATTCCCTAGCTCCTGTGGAAGAGATAATCTATCAAATCAACAATGACAAAGCCACCAACAATAGAATGGGAACCCAAGTGTCATGTATATTTTATCTGTAATCCTTAGAACAAACCTAAGACTGGTTTTATTAAGCCCATTTTACAGATAAGGAATCTGATACTCAAATAAGTCAAATAAATTGCTCAAGGTTATAGAGGAAGTAACTGGCAAAACCAAAGTATTTGGCCACCTCCAAAGCTTAAGCCCTTTTCAAAATGCCATGCTGACTTTTCTCTAGGTACAGAGCTAGGAGCTGGAATCCAAGGATGGCTAAACCAGAGACCCATGCACTCTAAGGTTTTCTAATCCACTCCAGGAGGCAGACTGGTTCCTTGCTCATTATCCTATAAGTCACCCCGAGCTCTCCAACATACATTAGGCTGTAGGAGTCCACAAGAGGGGAAACGATTTTTGGCTGGAGGACTCAGTCTCCACAGAGAAGACTCAGGATTTGGTCCTTGGGAGGTAAGTAGGACTTCTATAAACCGAGCAGCAGGAAAGGGCAAAAGGCACATCTACTGCAGGTCAAAAGCCTCTTTAACTGCCAAGCTCAGCAGGAGCAAGTCTATATCCACCTGCTATGGCCCCTCTGTCACGATACACATTTTAGGTACCTGCTTAAAGCAAATGCATTTGCTTCCAAGTGCATTAGATGTGTGCCTTAGGTCCAGGAATTCCTAGAGAGAGGAAAAGCAGCCCTGAGAAGCCACTGCAAGCCGCCTCCTCTCAGGAGCTGTTTCTCACAGCACAAAGGCTGTGTTCACCGATGCGTGAACCCTCTGACAGGGCGCTCTGCCCAGAAGGGCTGCATTAGTTAACCCCTGGCCTGGTATCAAGTGCAGCTTCAGTCTAGCAGCACTGAGGGACTGAGATGAGCATTCAATTGACGTTTTGCACTCTGTGGCTGAGTCTGAGGCTGGGAGACAGGACATTTCTAAGCAAGGGCCTTAATTTTTGAATCCCAGACCCCTCAAATGCAAACCCTCGGGTCAGAATGCCTCTTTACCACCCTCAGCCTTACCCAAGAGCCGCTGCAATTCAGGATCCTGACCCTACTGAGAGGACAAAGCACCATCCCACAGCGCACTGACCTCTCAGTGAGTCCTCCTCTTATCTTATTGACCATACAGGTCATTCTCCTCCGTTCCTCAGAGACAGCGGTCAGCAAGCCATAGCCTGCAGGCCACATCCAGCCTCAGGCCAAATCCAGCCACCACCTGTTTTTGTGAAGAAAATCTGACTGGACCACAACCACGCCCACTTGTTAACACAGAGTCTGTGGCTGCTTTCACACTACAACGACAGAATCAAGTAGTTGTGACAGAGACCACATGCCACACAAATCCTAAAATATTTACTATCTGGTCTTTCGTGGAAAACGTTTGGCAACCCGTGTCTTAGGAGAAGAAAAAGAAAACCTAAAGAAATTATGCTTTAGTGTTCCTGGCACAGGGCTCTTTATACCATGCCATTAGAGTTCTCTCTCACAAAGAGCAAATGTGCTTTACAACTTCAGAGGTTTCCCACTTCGTTCTGGATGAAGATCCAGATTCCTTATCATGGTTCATAAAGTCCCATAACGCTCTCCACCCACCTCAAACACATAAGGCACACATGCAGGGCTCCAGTGATGTTTGAACTGCTAGCTGGGCCTGAGGCTCATCTAGTGTCAAATACAGTGGGGAGAGATGAGTCAACAGTGGTGACTAAGGCAGTATTCTTCAAACTGCAGGCCATAACCCGCTAGTGAATCCTGAAATCAAGCCAATGGGTCCTGACCAGCACTTTTAGTGGCATGGTATGACATGACATCAAACACATCAGTATGTTTGCCTACAGTAAAGGTACTATTTTATGAAGCTTTTGCTTCATTCATGTATACATACACACACATTTGTACACTGGGTCCATGAGGCAAAACACATTTCTTTCTGCAGGTCACGGTCAAAAAATTTTTGAAAGCCACTGCTCTACAACTCTGTGAATTAAATCTCAAGTCTATCCTCTTCTCTCCATCACCAAGCCTTCTCTCCCAGACCTTTGCAGCAGCATTCCACCTGGTCTTCCCACTTCCCATCTTGACTTCATACCACCGCATTCATCACATGACAGCCCGAGAAAGCTTTTAGATCTGCGCTGCCCTGCCCTGAAACCCTCTGGTGCTTGCCCCTGCATTCAGAGCAAAGCCCAGGCTTCTTATCACAGCCTGTGCAGTTAAGCATGTTCTGGATCCTGCCTATCCTGACCGCATTCCAGGCGTACTGCCTACTTTCAGTTCCCAGGACATGTTCAGTTCTTTCCCATTGTGGAGCCTTTGTGGGTAGTGTGCCCATGGACTGGAGAAACCCAATCCCCACACACACACACACACACATGTACCCACATGCTTTGCCTCACCACCTCCCATTCCCATTTATCCTTCAGTCTTAGCTGAATATCATTCCTCTGAGAATCTTGCCTGACACCTGATGAAATTAGGGACCCTAGAGTTTTTAGCACTTTTTTCTTTCCCTTTGTAACACTGAGCAAGACTGTAATTAGCTATTTGTGTGATTCTGTTACTGTCCACTTCTACCCCTGCACTGCAAGCCCCGTGGGACAGGGTCTGTTTGTCCTGCTCACCACTGGCTGCTTCAGCATAGCACCTGGCTGAATGAGTAGGTGAATCAATGAGTCCACAAATCTCATTCTATAGTCTACAAGTTTCAAATTTTCATTCCATGTCTATGACCTATACTCACTATGGCATAAACCAGATATGGAAGTGTCAGCCGTCACAAAAAAAATCTGGCAAGAGGTGGGTTTGACTAACCTGAGAAATCTTAACCTACACTGAATAGAAAAAGACTTGGCATATTTTGCTCCTGAAAGCCTGACAACCTGACAAGCACACCCCCGGCTATTTAAGAAGAGTGAAATCTGGATTCTAGGACCCAGATGGGTACATTCCCACTTTTTCCAATCCTCACATGCTACAATATTCTTGGTGTAATTCTACCCACGAGCTTCTAATACACAGGGGCGTGAATCTTTCATCTCCTGAAGTGGGATGACACTTAGTCACTCATTTGCTCTTAAAAAGGTCAGCTGTTAAATGTTCCTTAGAATTTATTCAAGCGTCTTCCATTATGTATGTCTGAATCACAAAATAAAGTGGTGACATCTATTTCAAGTTCAAAAATGATTTGGTACGCCAGAAAAAAAAAGTGGGGTTTACATGAAATAAGATTAGTCATGACTTCAAAGAGTTGAAGCTGGATGATAGGTGGGGGTTCATTATAATATTCTCTGTGTGTGTGTGTTTGAAACTCTCCATATAAATTTGGAAAATTATTTGATGAGCATTTAGTGACCCAAATCGATATTCTTCAATTGTTTACTCCCAATAAAACCATTTGTTTTTAAAATCCACAATGAAATGAAGGGGTTTATAATAGAAAGGGATTGATTTTAGCCCAAAAAAACATAATTGTACAATCTTATCTCCAATTTAATTACAACGCTTTACTAAAATCACATTAAATTTTTAATTAATTTCCAATTAGTATGTATAAAAAGTGAAAAGTTGATTTAGATCAAATCTTAAATAACTAGAAACATGACCCCAAGCACAGAACTTGACATTCAACACTCATTTGTTGAATGAAAGACCAGCTGAAGCATCTTTCCCAATTAAACTGCAAATATTTTTAGCTTAAGCAAAAAAAAAAAAAAAAATTATTTCTATATTGGTTCTAATATTATTCTCCAATAAAAGGAAGAGGGCAGCTTAGACACATGACCAATTCTAGGGCTGGGGCAGGGAACATACAAAATGAACCGGGAGCATATTATAGTGCCAGAAGGTAAGGAAATGCTCAAAAACAAAATGATAGAGGCATGTCACTGGGACATGGGAACCAACTTTAAAGAGTTCCCAATAGCCAAAGCTGGAACAATTCAAATAAAAGAAATAATTTAATATTGGATTATAATCCAAATTATAAAATAAATATGAGTTCAATCATATAAACAAATTATTAAATACATAAATGAAAGGGGGAAAAGAGACAACTCTCCTATACTGATGAATTCCAAATAATTTATATAGATATTCCTCCCCACCCTTGAGAGTGGGCTGAGCTTGATGACTTCCTTCCTAAGAACAGAGTATGCAAGGGGGGAGGGAAGGGGAGTGGTGTTACAGGAGAGAAACGTGGCTACCTTGGCCAGGCTATCAAAGTTAACATCATCAGTGATAAGTCATGTTGATAACAAGCGTCTTGACACTGAGAATGGAGCATCATATCTGTAATCTTCCTCTTTGAAACCCATAATCCAATCCAACCATGAGAAAAATATCACATAAACCCAAATGGAGGGACATTCTATGAAATACCTGACCAGCACCTCTCAAAACTATCAAGGTCATCAGAAACCAGCAAGCAAAGTGTGAGAAACTCATAGACCAGAAGCAGCTAAGAACACATGGCAATTAAACATAATGTGTTGTTAGCCTGGATGAAATCCTGGAACAGGAAAAGGACATCGGGGGAAACCAATGAAATCTTAATAAAGAATAGAGTTTAGTTAATAATTTACCAATGTTGGTTCCTTCACTGTGACAAATGCACCACAATAATAAGAGAAAACTGGGTAAGGGGCATATAGGAACTCCCTGTACAACCTTTGTAAGTTTTCCGTATTCTAAAATAAAATGTCTATTTAGATCGAAAGAATGATTGATAAGAACTGATGGAGGAGTGGGACTTCAGCAGACCCTGTCCCCAACCAAACAATAATTTAGCTGTGGAAAAGTATTTTTTTTTTAATAACCATTTAATGTCTAAGCACATATAGCAAATGGAGAAACATTTATAAAGTAATATCTACTAAATCAGAAAGCATTTGTAGCATTTGATCCATGACTTGTTTCTAATGTGCCCTCCTCCCCGCCAGTTCATATTATAGAAACTCCACTCTGGGTTGTAGATCCAGGAAAAATGGAAAAATGGGGTTTCCTCTTCCCCCACATTCCAGTATAGAACTACAGTTCCACCGCAAGAGGGATAGGCCATTTGTGTCTTTCATTCCTCCCACTTCCAGGCCCATTTTGCAGAAGCTAAGATACAACTGACGGGAGGCTAGGGCTGCCTTACACAACCCAGCTCCCATCTGTGGGGCAAAGGCTCTGGCCCTGATTCCACCCAGATGGCTTTAAGGGTAGAGGTTCCATGCATGGAAGAGCAAGCCAAGAAGAACAGAGGTTCCCATCCTTTCCCCACTGGCCAGTCATAGAGTGCCACTCCTGGAGATGTGAGATTCTACCCCCACCCCCAGCTCTGGCACAGTGACATAGAGGTTTTGTTTAAGAGAAGAGTGACCAGGACCAGGAGCTCCACAGCTATGCCTGAGGGCACTAACTTTATTTGGAACAGAGCATGGAGAAGATCATGTCCAAGGGCATTGCTGGAAACAGTGGTGGCCTTGGTGCCAGCAGTTAAGAGGGGCTAGTAGCTTACACAACTAGCAGCACCACACAAAAGGCAGACCAGCCAGAAGTGTAACAGAGAGAGCGGGGGAAAAGCCTGGATACCAGAGCCCTCCTGGCATCCTACTCATCCCTGGTAATCCAGAAGGCTGTGCACTTGCACTAGGCTACACCCACTCAGGAGCAAGCAGAGCCAAATGTGGAGTAGACTTGAAAGCATTTTGCTACATTAATCCATTAGCAAAGGGCAGAGGCCTTTCTGGCACAAGGGGTTTAAGCAAAATCTCTGAAAAATCACTGGCTGAACAATAAGCTACAATTACTCGAGGTAGCCAATCTTAAAGTCACACTCACCCCTGGTGTTCTGGAAGATTATGCACATGCCCAAGGCTGCACTCTCTCAGGAGTGACCAGAGAGGGAACTTCCCACCTACATGTCCCTGATGGAGGGCAAAATTGTAAACACCATGAACTGTGAACACAGACTCCAAGCCACACACAAATCCAAAGATAAAATGTGAAAATCTAACTAGCTAAAGGGGAATAAGCACAAACTTTGACCCATAAGTGGCAGTGCTAACCCAGGAAAAATCCCTAGGAATTCAGGCTAAAAGATAAAAATCAAGGGAAAAACACTAAGCAAGGACAGCAGTGTCTGTGTACCATAGGGGAAAACAGATTTTACAGAATTAACTAAAAATAAATGATCAACTGTGACAACTTGAATCTTGTGAAACCCAGAAAATACTGTTCTTGAACTAATACATTCATGTGGGTTTGGGTCTCTTTGAGTGCATGAAATTCAGTTAAGGGGGCTTTCATTAGATCACTTTAGGGCTTTTGATTGGACTACATCAGTGAGGCATGACTTACGTTGAGTCTCTGCCCTCTTGCTGGTCTTATATAAACTGAGAATACACAGAGAGACACAGAGAAAGGAAGCTGCCATTTTGATCCTGCCATGTGAGAGAGGACTTAAAGATTGCTAGCAGTTGAAGCTGAAGCACAAAGCCCCCAAGAGGCTGGATTCACGGAGCAGCTTAAGGCTGAAGAGAAAAGCCATATGCCTGATTGCCCACAGTTAGGCTTGGTGAGAAAGCAGAGAAGCCAAGGCTGAGAGAGGAGAGCCAGAAAGAGACAAGCCATATGCAAGCCATATGCATGACCGCCCACAGCTAAGCTCTGGGAGACAGTGAGCCTTGAGGGAAGCAGGGACCTAGCAGAGATTGGTTGCCATTTTGCCTTGCCATGTGGCAGGACTCCAGATACACCAGTAGCTGACTTTGGTGAGAAAGCATCTCTGATGATGCCTTGATTTGGACATTTTCACAATCTCAGAACTTTGAGCTTTTACCCTAATAAATTTCCCATTATAAAAGCCAACCCGTTTCTGTACATTGCATTGGCAGCCCTGTGGCAAACTAAGACACCAACAAAACAATAAAAATAAGTTCTGGTTACAGGGAGGAGGGAGTCGGTATTCAGAGTTGTTATAATATGCTACAACATATTATCTAAGATGCCCAGTTTTCAACCAAAATTTATGAGATATGCAAAGAAACAGGAAAGTGTGACCAATAAATGGGGAAAACATCAGGAAACAGAAACTGTTTTTGAGGGGGCCCAGATGTTGAACTTAGCAGACAAAGTCTTCAAAGCAGCTAATTAAATTTATTCAAAGAACTAATGAAGGGAGCATATGTAGCTCAAGTGGTTGTCTGCCTGCTTCCCACATACAAGGTCCTGGGTTCGATCTCTGGTACCTCCTAAAAACAAACAAATGGAAAAAAACAACTCTCATTGGGAAGCAGATATAGCTCAGTAGCTTAGTGACTGCTTTTTTTGGTTATTTTTTAAATAACCAAATGGAAATTCTGGAGTTCAAAAGTCTAATAATCAAGGTGGAAAATTCACTACAGTGGCTCAACAATAGCTAAAAGTTGGCAGGAAAAAAAGCCAATGAACTTGAAAATAAATCAATGGAGATTATGCAATCTGAAGAATAGAGAGACAAAAGAATGAAAAAAAAAATGAACAGAGCGTTAGTGAAATATGAACACCCTTATGCTCAGCAACATATGCACAATGAAAGTACTAGAAGGAGAAGAATGGTACAGAGAAAATATCCAAAGAAATAACTGCTGAATATGTCTCAAATCTGATGAGAAACTCTATACATCCAAGAATCTCAACGAACTCCAAGTAGAATAAATGCAAAGAGATCCACACCCAGGCACATCATAGTCAAAATGTTGAAAGCCAAAGATAATGAGAAAATCATCAAAGCAGCAAGAGAAAAATGACTTATCAGGAACAAGGGAAGCGCTTTAAGATTAACAGCTGACTTCTTATCAGAAACTATGCAGGCCAGAAGGTAGTAGGGTAACACATTCAAAGTGCTGGAAGAAAAAAATTGTCAACTAAGATTTCTATATCCAACAAAAATAATGAAGGTGAAATAAAATTCCCAGATAAACAAAATGAAAATACTTCTTGCTAGCAGACTGGTCTTACAAGAACTAATAAAGGAAGTTCTTCAGGTTAAAAGGAAGAGACACCAGACAGTAATTTGAATTCACACACAAAAAAATGAAAAAAACAAACACCTCCAGTAAATCATTGTAATCATGTAAGTAATGAAAAAACACACTAAAAACATATATTTCTTATTCTTTCTTCTCTTAATTGATTTAAAAAGCAAATGCATAGAACAGTATCTATAAATTTATATTGTTGGGCTTATAACATATACAAATATAATATATTTGGCAATAACAACTCAAAGGAAGGGCTTGGGAATGACATTGTATTGCAATAAGGAAAAACACACAGCAAAAAAATGAAAAGAACCATAAATGGTAAGCTATTTATGATATTCAAGGTGTAGACAAGGTATGGATATATACCTTAAGGTGTGTGTGTGTGTGTTCACACCTTAAGATAGGTAGATAAGCATGTGTATGTATATGTATGTATGTATGTATGTATATGTGTACAATATATATAGTTGATCCCAAAGGGCAGAATAAGGTCCAGAAGTGAATAGAGAAAAATATATATGTTTTTAATAATTAAGAGTATCAATGAGCTGTGGGGTAACTTCAGGTGACCTAATATATAGGTATCCAGAAATACCAAACAAACATTTGAAAAAATAATGACCAAGATTTTTCCAAATTTGATTAAATCTATAAACCCAGAGATCCAAGGAAAGCAATGAACCCCAAGTACAAGAAACATTAAGAAAATTACTCTGAGTCATCAAAAAAGAATAAATGCAAATTTTAAAAGTATCTAGAGAAAAAACATATTACATATAAAGGATTAAAGATAGAGATATCAGACTTCTTATCTGAAACAATGCCAAGTGCAGTGAAATACTTTCTAAAGTACTGAAAGAAAAAAAAATTCAACCAAATATTCTATATCCATCAAGAATATCTTTTTTAAAATGTGAAAGCAAAATAAAAGGTTTTACAAACATACCAAAGCTGAAGGAATTTATAAACAGAAGACTCATTCAAGAAATGTTAAAAGAATTCCCTCAGGAAGAACAAAAATAGCAGACAGAAATAAGGATATATATGAAGGAATAAAAACAACCAGAAACACTAACAAAGATAGGTAAATATATAAAATTTTTCTTATTTAAATCTCTTAACAAACAATCGGCATTTGAAACTAAGTAACCACTAAAATAACAAAATAATGAGATAAAGCTAATAATCTAACAAAGAAGGTTAAAAAATAAAAAAGATATGTTCAATTAATGCAAAGATAGAGAAGAGGAAAAAAGGGACAATGCACTGTACAAAAAGGGCAAACAGAAAACAAACATCAAGATAGAAGTAAGCCTGGCTACATCAAAAACAACAATAAATATAAATTATCTATATCAATTAAAATAGAGATTGTCAGATTGAATAGAAGGGCAAGACCTAAATTTATGCTGGCTACATGGAACATATTTTAGTTACAGAGACAAAAATCAGATAAGTATAAAAGGATGGGAAAAGATATGCCGTACTACTATTAATCAAAAGAAAGCTAGAATAGCTATTTTAGTATCAGACAAAGTAGATTTCACAGCAAAATATATTATCAGGAAGAGAAAGATCATTTCCTAATGATAAAAGAGTCAATTCAATAAGGGGACATAACAAACCTAACATTCATGCACCTAATAATAGAGCTTTGAAGTATACACAAAAAAATTTGACAGAATTAGGAGACAAATCTATAATTACTGCAAAAGGTAAAAATATGTCTTTCTCTAAATTTAGCTGAACAAGGAGCCAGAAAATCAGTAAGTGGTGTTCAGTTATCAATCAACTTGACCTAATTGGCATTTATAGTACACTGCATCCAATAACATCAGGGAAAAAACATTATTTTCAAATGCATACAGAAAAATTACCATTATAGCCCATAGTCTGGGCCATAAAACATATCTCAATAAAGTGAAAAGGACTGAAGTCATACAAATTATTTTCTCACCAAAATAGAATTAAATAAGAAAGCAACAACAGAGAGATTTCTGGAAAGTCCAAATATATTTGGGAACTAAACAACACATGCCTAAATAACCCATGAGTCAAATAATTCAAAAAGGAAATTAGAAAGTAATTTAAACTGGATGAAAATTAAAACATAACATATAATCTTGGTGTATATTGTATCTTAATATATTCAATTGCTAAAGCAATTGGGTATATTAGTAAAGATAAGGTTTCAAATCAATTACCTCCAGAGACAAAAAAGAATAAATTAAACCCAAAGACGCAGAAGAAAGGAAATAATAATAGTAAAGATCAAAGAATAAATCAATGAAATAGTAAACAATAAAATGATAGAGAAAAATCAATGACACCAAAAGCTGTTTCAGTGAAAGAAGTCAATAAAATTGATAAACTTTTTTCAAGACTCATTGGCATCAAGAGAGAAGACACAAATTAACAATATCAGTAATGAGGGAAGTGACATCACTACAGATTCTACAAATTTGAAAGGATAATCAGGGAATATCATCCTTCTAACTTTTGTAAATAAATTTCACGACTTTATGGAGCGAAAAATATTCCTAAAGAAACACAAAGACAAAGCTCATTCAAAAGACAT
Source organism: Tolypeutes matacus (assembly GCA_026826555.1). Classification (NCBI taxonomy): domain Eukaryota; kingdom Metazoa; phylum Chordata; class Mammalia; order Cingulata; family Chlamyphoridae; genus Tolypeutes; species Tolypeutes matacus. Next base: position 7,324,974 of record JAKSZT010010873.1, on the reverse strand, counting down.
AGAGAGAAGCAACCAAGATGGCGACAGAGTAAGCAGGTCCAAGAGTCAGCTCGTCGTACAGGGCAGGTAGTAATCACCCAGCGCTATCTAAATCACCTGTTTTGGGGGCCCAGGAGACCATAAGAGCATCCTGCAACATTCTTGAAAGAATGGAAGGAGGAGACTGCCCAACTGCAGAGAAGATTCATGAATAGAGCCCTCCACACCCTGAAGGCCAGTGTCCATCCTACACTGGCAGGCAAGCTGCTTCAGGAACTATTTATTCTGTGGCTAGAGTTGGAAGCTCCATTTCCCAAAAATGGGGGAGGAAGAGACGGTTGAGCACCAACTTCAGCTGCTGATTAGTAAATTTGGCTGGCTAAGTTATAATCCTAAGAACAGCTAAAGTTTGAACCTGTCCAAGTCAGAAAGAGGCCAGTAGCCACCACCTTAACTCTGCTGCCCGCATGAGGGGAAGCAGGGCTGGTTGAGATTCACGTGACAGTTGGGACTGACTTCTTCCCACCCAGGTCAGATTGCAGCCCTAGCCTAGTTCCCAGCCCCAGGACAGGGAAGAAGCTGGCAGAAGCTTTCCAGGCAACTGTTAGCACCTTCGGCTGGCATGACTGGATAGGCAGGCACCTGGGGCTCCACTCCCACACCGCAAAAGGAAAGGAGGGAAGCTGTGTTTCCTCAGCCTCTCGGACAACAGCAAGTGCTTTCAGCCCGCACAGACCAGTTTGTTGAGCATCTTCAATTCTATCCCCACCTTCCCATGGCCCACCCACACATAGGATAGGAGGGAGCTGCTGTTTCTTCAGTCTCGCTGGGCAACTGCAGGCGCTTTTAACCTGTAGGAACTGGAATGTTGGGTGCCAATGGCCCCACCTCCACTCCCAAAAGGACAAGACATGGGTGGTGTTTCCCCAGCTTCTCTGGGCTACTGCACGTGCTTTTGGCCCACACAGACTGGTTTGTTGAGCCCCTTTGATTCCATCCCTGCTCCCCACCTCCCTTAAGACAAGAGGGGGCTGGTGTTTCTTCTGTGTCTCTGGGCAAAACTACAGGCACTTGCAGCCCATACAGACTGGATACTCAGACACTATAGCCCCATCCCTGAGCCCCAAGAGGAAAGGAGGGGAGCTGTATTTCCTCAGCCTCTCCGGGAAATTGCAGGTGCTTTCAGCTTGCACAGACTCATCTCCTGGGCACCTGTGGTTCCATCCTCACCCCTTAAAGGGCAGAAGGGACAGTACTCCCTCAGCCTTTCAGAGCAACTGCAGGTACTTTCAGCCCACACTGATGAGATTGCTGGACATTCTGGAGGGTCCATCCCCACCCATGGCAGGGGAGAAGGGGGGCTGGAGCTACATTAGTCTACCTGGTCAAATGAGGTCAGTTTTGACCCCCAAGGCTTAGTTTACTGCCCACATCTGTAGCTTGATCCCTGCCCAGGAAGGGGAGGAAGGGGCATGAAGTTTCATCAGTCTCTCCGGGCAACTACAGGTGGTCTTGGCCTGCATGGCTTGGATCACTACACATGGCTGCGGCTCCATCCCTACCCCTGGCAAAGAAGAAAGAGGGAGAAGCTTCATCGGTTCCTGGGGTAACAGGGATAGCTTCAGTTTCCATAGTTTCCATAGCTTACACAACCAACAAGTGAAAAGGGCAAGAAAGCCCTAAATTAAAAAGAGAAAATGCACACAGAATAAATACATCTAGTAAGCCAGATGCCAAGACAACAACAAAAAAATTACAATCCATACGAAGAAACAGGAAGTTATCTCCCAGTCAAAGGAACAAACTAAGCCTCTAGATGACATAAAGGAGTTGAAATAACTAATCATAGATGTTCAAACAAACCTCCTTAATAAATTCAATGAGATGGCTAAAGAGATTAAGATATTAAGACGACACTGGGTAAGCACAAAGAAAAACTTGAAAGCATACACAGAAAAATAGCAGATCTTATGGGAATGAAAGGGATAATAAATAAAATTTAAAATATACTGGAGGCATATAAGAGCAAATATGAAGAGGCAGAAGAAAGTATCAATGAGTATGAAGACAAGGCCTCCAAAAGTGAAAAAACAAAAGAACAGATAAAGAAAGAACAGAAAAAATTGAACAGGGTCTCAGGGAACTAAATAACAGCAAGAGACATGCAAACCTATATGTCATGGGTGCCCCAGAAGGAGAAAAGAAGGGAAAGGGGACAGAAGGAATATTTGAAGAAATAATGGTAGGAAAGTTCCCAACCCTATTGAAGGACATAGATATCCATGTCCAAGAAGCATAACATACTCCCATCTGAATAAATACAAATAAACCTATTCTGAGATACATACTAATCAGAAAGTAAAATGCCAAAGACAAAGAGGGAATTCTGAGGTCAGCAAGAGAAAAGTGATCTATCACATACCAGGGACACTCAGTAAGATTAAGTGCTGATTTCTCATCAGAAACCCTGGAGGCAAAAAGGCAGTGGAATGATATATTTAAGATACTGCAAGAGAAAAACTGCCAACCAAGAATCTTATATCTGGCAAGACTGTCTTTCAAAAAATGAGGGCGACTTTAAAATATTCACAGATAAACAGAAAATGAGAGAGTGTGTAACCAAGAAACCTGCTTTGGAGGAAATACCAAAGGGAGTGCTACAGTCTAAAAAAGAAAATACAGGAGAGAGAGCCTTGGAAGAGAGTCTATAAATGAAGATTATATCAGTAAAAGTAACTAAGTGTAAAAATAGTGGTGAAAACAAAATATGACAGGTAAAACCAAAGGTCAAAATAGGTGAAGTAAGAACTTCCTTTAAAGTAGTAACATTGAATGTTAATGGATTAAACTCCACTCAAAAGACAAAGACCGGCAGAATAGATAGCAAATGTGAGCTATCTATATGCTGACTACAAAAGACTCACCTTACACCCAAGGATACCAACAGATTGAAAGTGAAAGGCTGGGGGAAAAAATTCCATGCATGCAGTAACAAAACAAAACAAAAACTGGATTAACTATACTTATATTGGATGAAATAGACTTTAAAAGCAAAACTTATTAGAGACAAGGAAGGACATTATATATTAATAAAAGAGGCAACTCACCAAGAAGAAATGACAATCATAAATGTATATGCACCTAACTAGGATGCCCCAAATTAAATGAGGCAAACAGTAGCAAAACAGAAGGGTGAAATAGATATCTCTGCCATAATATTTGGAGACTTCAATACACCACTCTCAGCATTGGACAGAACATCTGGGAAGAAACAGAGAGTTTGAATATTATGATAAATGAATTAAACCTAATAGACACATACAGAGCATTACAGCCCAAAACAGCAAGATACCACATTCTTCTCAAGTGCTCATGGATTTTACTCCAGGATAGATCATACACTGGGTCACAAAGCAGATCTCAATAAATGAACAAGATCAAAATTATACAAAGCACTTTTTCTGATCATAATGAAATAAAGTTGGAAATCAATGACAGGCAGAAAAAGGGAAAATTCACAAAGATATGGAGATTAAATAACACACTCTTAAATAATCAGTGGGTCAAAGAAATACTGCAAGAGAAATCAATAGAACTTCAAGATGAATGAAACTAAGAACACAACATATCAGAATCTATGGGACACAGCAAAGGCAGTGTTAAGAGGGAAATTTATATCCCTCAATGCTTACATTAAAAAAGAAGAAAGAGCTAAAATCAGTAACCTAAGTACAGAGCTGGAGGAACTAGAAAAAGAACAGCAAACTATTTCCAAAGCAAGCAAAAGGGATGAAATAACAAAGATCAGAACAGAAATAAATGAAATTGAGAACAAAAAAAAAAAAAAAAAAAGCAGAATTAACAAAACCAAAGGTCAGTTCTTCGAGGAGATTAACGAAATTGAAAAACACTTAGCTAGAGTGACAAGGGAAAAAAGAAAAGATGCAAATAAATAAAATCAGAAATGAAAATGGGATCATTACTACTGACCCCCCAAATATGAAAGAGATCATAAAAGGATACAGTGAAAAACTGTACACCAACAAACTAGACAATGTAGACAAAATGGAAAAATTCCTAGGGACGTGCAAACAACCTACACTGTCCCTAGAAGAAATAGAAGACCTCAACAAACCAATCACAAATAAAGACATTGAAACAGTCATCAAACAACTCACCAAAATGAAAAGCCCAGGAACTGATGGTTTCACAGGTGAGTCTACCAAGCATTCAAAGAAGATTTAAAAATAATCTTACTCAAACTATTCCAAAAAACTGAACAAGAAGGAACACTACCAAATTCATTCTATGAAGCCAATGTCACCCAATACCAAAGCCAGATAAAGATATTACAAAAAAAAGAAAATTACAGACCCATTTCCCTAATGAATACGAAAGCAAAAATCCTCAACAAAATACTCACTAATTGAACCCAACACCACATTAAAAGAATTATTCATCATGATCAGGTGGGTTTTATACCAGGCATACAAGGGTGGTTCAACATAAGAAAATCAATCAGTGTAATACCACATTAATAAATCAAAGAAGAAAAATCACATGATCCTATCAACTGATACAAAAAAAGGTATTTGACAAAATACAGCATCCTTTCTTGATAAAAATACTACAAAAGATGGGAATTGAAGGAAACTTTCTCAACATAATAAAGGCCATATATGAAAAACCTACAGCTAACATTGTAGTCAATAATGAAAACCTGAAAGCTTTCCCGTTGAAATCAGGAACAAGACAAGGATGCTCACTGTGACCACTGTTGTTCAATATAGTGCTAGAGGTTCTAGATAAAGAAATCAGGCAAGAAAAAGAAATAAAAGGCATCCAAATCAGAAAGGAAGAACTAAAACTTATTATTTGTAGATGATATAATCCTATTCCTAGAAAGTACTGAAAAATCTACAACAAAGCTGCTAGCGCTAATAAACAAATTTAGCAGAGTGGCAGGATACAAGATTAACATGCAAAAATCAGTAGTGTTTCTATACACTAGTAATGCGCAATCTGAGGATGATGTCAGAAAAAAATTCCATTTACAGTAGCGACTAAGAGAATCAAATATTTAGGAATAAACTTAACCAAGGACATAAAGCACTTGTATTCAGAAAACTACAATGCATAGCTAAAAGAAATTTTAAAAAGACCTAATTAAATGGAAAAACATTCTGTGCTCATGGATCAGAAGACTAAATATTGTTAATATGTCAATTCCACCCAAATTGATACATAGATTCAATACAATCTCAATAAAAATTCCACCAGTATTTTTTAAACAAATGGAAAACACAATTATCAAATTTATTTGAAAGGGTAAGGGGTCCCAAATACCCAGAAACATCTTAAAAAGAAAGAGTGAAGTTGGAAGACTCTCACTTCCAGACTTTAAATCATATTACCTAGCTACAGTGGTAAAAACAGGATGGTACTGGCATAAAGATAGACACATAGACCAATGGAATCAAACTGTTGGTTCAGAAAACAGACCCTCACATCTATGGTCAAGTGATTTTTCACAAGCCTGTCAAACCCACCCAGCTGAGACAGAACAGTCTATTCAACAAATGGTGCTGGGAGAACCAGATATCAATACGCAAAAGAAAGAAAGAGGACCCCTACCTCACACCTTATATAAAAATTAACCTAATCAAAGACCTAAATATAAAAGTGAGAATCATATATCTCCTAGAAGAAAATGTAGGGAAACATCATCAAGACCTTGTGGTAGGTGGTGGATTCTTAAACCTTACACCAAGAGCACGAGCAACAAAAGAAAACATGGATAAATGGGACCTCCTCAAACTTAAAACATTTTTGTGATTCAAAGGACTTCATCAAGAAGGTGAAAAGGCAGCCCACTCAATGGGAGAAAATATTTGGAAATCACATAGCCGATAAAGATTTGATTTCCATGCTATATAAAGAGATCATACAACTCAAAAATAAAAGAGCAACCAATCCAATTTTAAAATGGGCAAAAGACTTTAATAGACATTTCTCCAAAGAGGAAATACAAATGGCCAAAAAAAAAGCACATGAAAAAATGTTAAATATCACTAGCTATACGGGAAATGCAAATTAAAATGACAATGAAATATCATCTCACACCGCACAGAATGGCCGTTATGAAAAAAAAAAACAGAAAACTGTAAGTGCTGCAGAGGATGTGGAGAAATAGGAACATTCCTTCACTGTTGGGGAAATGTAAAATGGTGGTGGAAGACAGTTTGACGGTTCCTCAGGAAGCTAAATATATAGAGCTGCCATATGATCCAGCAATTCCTCCATTAGCAATATATCCAGAAGAACTGAAAACTGTGACATGAACAGACATTTGCACACCAATGTTCATAGCAGTGTTATTCACAATTGCCAAAAGATGGAAACAACCCAAGTGTCCATCAATCAATGATGGATAAACAAAATATGGTGTGTGTGTGTGTGTGTGTGTATACATGATGGAATACTATACTGCTGTAAGACGAAATGAAATTGGAATAGATATGATAACATGCTAAGTGAAATAAGCCAGCTCCAAAAGGACAAATACTGCATGGTCTCACTAACATGAACTAAATACAAAGAATAAATGCATGGAGTTAAAACCTAGAGTATTGGTTATGAGGAGATAAGGGGTACTGATGCTTAACGTATGTAGAAATTTTAATTAACTTGACTGTAAAAGTGTGGGAATGGATAGAGTTGATGGTAACACATTATAGTGAGCAGAACTAACACGGCTGGTTTATAAATGAGATTGTGGCTGAAAAGGGTAGTCTAGAGATGTTAATGTCAATTGAAAGAAAGCTAGAGAATAATCTAGGGACTGAATAGCATGGTGAATCCAGAGGTGGATGAGAATTGTGGTTAACAGTACAAATATAAGAATGTCCTATGAACTAGAACTAATGTACATGACTATTGCAAGGTAGTATGAATGTGGAGAAACATGGGAAAAATACAATTAATGTAACCTATAGAATACAGTCAACAGCAATACTTAATATTCTTGCATCAATGCCAAAGATGTACTGTATTAATAACTGAGGGGTACGGAAAAAATATACCAAATAATACGCTTTAGACCATAGTTAGTAGTAATAGTCTGATGATATTATCTCATAATTTATAACAAATGTTCCACAACAATGTAGTGTATTGGTGGAGAAGGGCTGTATGGGAATTCCACACATGTGTATGATTGTTTTGTAAGTTCATAACTTTAATAAAAATATACTAAAAATTTTAAAAAAGAAGAACTAGAGAACCTGAATAGCCCTGTGTCTACTAGATAAATCAAATTTGTAGTTTAAAATCTCCCCACACAGGAAACTCCACTGGTAGATAATACCTAATATTTAAGGAAAAAATAATACCAATTGCACATAAACTCTTCCTGAAAACTGAAGAGATGAGAATATTTCCCAACCCATAGGGCCAGCATTATTCTAACAGCAAAACCAGACAAAGATACTACAAGAAAAGAAAACTACAAACCAATGTCTGATAAACAAAGATGCAAAAATTGTACCCAAAATTTTATCAAATGCAATTCAATAATATTTAAAAAGAATTATACATAATGACCAAATTAAATTTATCCCTAGAATTTAAGGCTAGTTTTACATACAAAAACCAATGTGGTGGAGTGAGAATCTTCACGGCTTCATCCCTCCATAGAAAAATTAAACAACCAGGAAGAACTGGCAGACACATCTTTCTCCAAGTTCCAGAAAACAGGTGAAGGACTACATTAACAGAGGAAGCGCCAGATCAAGAAAAAGGCTACTTAAAAGCGGTAGGTCATATATGTTACTACAATAAACTTAAAAGGTAAAACATAGCCCCGTATAACACAGCGAACCCTATTGTAGATGATGGAGTATATTTAATAGTATACACACAAGAACTTTCTTTCATGAATTATAAGAAATGTACAACACTGATACGAGGTGTTAATAGTATATGGAAAAATATGCCTAATGTAAACTATGTAAACTATGAATGATAGTTAATATTTTAATAGTCCTTTATCAATTGTAACAAAGTAAAAGTGCTATCATCAATTGTAACAAAAGTTCCACACCACTAAGACAAGGTGTTAGTGGTGGGGTGGTGTACAGGAATCCTGTAGTTTATGCATGATTGTTCCATAAACCCACAATAATTTTTTTTTTTTAAAAAAAAGGTTAACTTGCCCAAGGGCATGAAGTGGCAGAACCAAGACTGGAGTTAGAACCCAAACTCTCAATCACTGTAGTACATTAATATCTATGGGCACTCAATTACATCGGGTAGAGATAGTCTAGAAATAATATGATATAGTGTGAAGAACCAGTAGAAGAATTGATTAGTCTGGTGTCATTTATGTAAACAGATACTCAGGATGTGTGTGTGCATGTGTTTAGGAAGTTGAATTATGTACCGCCAAAAAATATACATTCTTAATCTGCATTCCATTCTCAACAGGACCTCTTGACCATGTTATTTTTAGTTAAGGTGTATTCCCAAGTGAATGAGTTTGGGTTCTAACCCAGGTTACAGGAGGCCCTTCTAAGCAGAAGAAACTCTGACATAAGGGAAAAAGCCACGGGGAAGAGCTTCAGCTGGAACCTGGAAGAGAAAGGAGTGGGCATCACCACGGGATGGGAAAGCCAAGGAACCCAAGGATTGTCAGCCTGGCAGAACGCTGCGACCCCAGAGAGAAGCTAGCCTTCCAGCCTCGAAAACTGTGAGCCAATAGATTCCTGTTAAGTTTAAAGCAGGGGGGGGAGAGGATCTGGTGTTGCCCTGGCTGGCCCTTCCCTCTTACTCTCACCAACTCAGAGCAAAGCTAGCCTGCACTACCAGTACATATCCCTGGTCCTGGTTCCAGTGGGAACAGAGTGACCCTCGTGCACACACTGGGAACAAGTATATCTGTCAGGTGGTGGCCTGAGGGGGTCACTATGTCAGAACTTGCCTTTGCATATGGAGCACGGCTCACAGAGCTCTCTGACAGAATGCTGTGGGAGAAGAGTCAAGTGGATGCCTGGGGCAAGGGATTCCTGGCTGCAGGATGTACAGTACAATGCCCAGGACCATGAGGAAACTGCTTCCTGGGGAAGAGGGGACCCTGGGAACCATGTAACAAGGGCAATTCCTAGGGCCAAACATGCATGTCCAAGACATGATGCCCTTGGACTTGATAACTGCACTTAAGATGATTATATACGGGAATATGTTCCAAAGATATATATATAGAGAGAGACAACAGATAGATAGAATGATATGGCAAAAGATAGAAAACTGTTAAAATGGTGGATCTGAGTATCTTCAAAACTTAAACATACATCTACTGTATGATTCACCCATTGCACTTCTAGGTATTTACTAAAAAATAAATAAAAGCCTATGTCCTTACAAAGACTTTGTGCATGGATTGCTCACAGCAATTTTATTTGTAATAGCCAAACGCTGAAAACAGCCCACATGTCCAGCAATGAATGGCTAATAAATTGGAGTGTATCTATGCAATGGAATATTACTCAGAAATTAAAAGAAGTGAACTATTGATACATGCAAAAACGTGGATGAATCTCAAAATAATTAACCTGAGTGAAAGAAACCAGACAAAAAGGAGGACATACTGTATTAATCCATTTATGTAAGACTGTGGAAATGCAAACTAATCTGCAGTGACTGAAAAATCTATCACTTGACATGAGGCTTGACATGAGGAGAGGGGAACATGAAAGTAGAAATAGAAGGGTCAGAAGAAGAAGTCGAGGGAACCCTCTGAAGTATAAAACAATAACACAATCACAAAGAATATAGGAGAGGAAATATAAGAAACAAGAAATCCAACATCTGAGTAACAGTTTAAGAAAGTGAAAACAGAGAAATTAGAAAGAAGAAAATCAATAAAATTATTCTGGAAAATTCCCACAACAAATGATATAAGTTCCCAGGTGGGCTTTTTAATCTGGAACCTTATATCTTTGTTGAGAGAATTTTCCAGAATTATTTTATTTTAATTATTTATATCACACAATGAGCAAAAACAGAACTAAGCCAAAGCATATCCCTATGAAAATTCAGAATACTAGAGTCAAAGATAAGATTCTAAAATCCTTCAGAGAGGAAAATAAAAGTTTATATACAAAGGACCAGGAACCAGACTGGCTTCAGATTTCTCAACAGCAACACTGAACACTAGAAGCAACTGAGCAATATCTTTAAAATCTTAAGGAAAATTATTCCTAATCTAGAATTCTATACTTAACCAAATCACCAGTCAAGTGGAGAGCAGAATAAAGACATTTTTAGAAATGAAAATCTCTGAAAATTAATCTACTTGAGTATGTGATTCACCATAACAAAAGGATAAACCAAGAAAGAGAATCCGTGGAACACAAGACACAAAACAGCAGGATGAGCCCAAGCTGATGGCTGGAGGGATGCAGGGTGCCCACTGTGCACTAGACATTGAGGGAAACCAGTCCAGATTGAAGCAGGTTTGACATTTTTGGCCAAGAACAGTACAAGGCTCTAAGCTCAAAACCACTTTTCTTTCCAAAAGAAACAGGTGGGCATGACACACATCAACAACGCCATCACTGTCACCGATGGGAACCCTATTGATGACGGGGTGTGGCTGGTAATGAGTGAGGAGAAGATCATGCACTATATTTCACTGATGCTGAGAATTCTTTTTTGACATTTTAACATTTCTGAAATCAGGATATACCTTACAATTGATGGAGCATCATAATTTAACTGGTCATATTGTTTTCTGTCTTAATTGTGCATCTTATCACTGATCACATATGGTATGATCCCTAACCTATGGGTACACTGAGTCTTGAGTCCCTCTTTTAATCAACAACGTTTTGACAAAAGCCTTCCAATTCCCATAGGCTGCCATACAGGGAGAAACACAAATCTGCCCACAGAAGAAAAAGTCTCCTATATGATCATGCATGCTTGAATCTATACAGCTTCATTGGAAGCTGGTAGTCAGAGTTGTGTCTGGGAGATGTGTGAGGGAAACTACTTTCCCTATTTGTCCTTTTGCTCTTTCTGAATTTAATAACACAATGTGTCTTACATATTTTTTAAAAATGAAATGAATACCTAAAATAACTAAGAAAATTATTATATAAAAATATTTAGAAGGAACTCTAAGAAGGATGAATTTGAATTGTTGAACAGTAGTATAAGGACTTCCTTTTGTTCCATTTGTTCTCAAAAACGTAAAGTAACGCCTCTCAAGGTCCAAACACTTTCTTTTTTCAATTGGTCTGAACACTTTCTTTAGCCCACTCTAAACAAGGATCAAGTCTGGAATGCTGAAGAATGAAAATACACACACACACATTTCTTAATTTTGTTGCCTGCCTCAGGGTGTCATAACTTATTCTGTGATAAGGCCACTGACCAAAACAGACTGAGAGACACCCACAGACAAAAGGTGAAGGTTGTAGCAAGAAGCCAATGTATCTATGCCTCTTAATTATGTTCCTGCCCCCATCTCCACCCCGCTAACATCCTATGTGGGAGACTAAGATGGTTTATTAAGAGGAATATGGAGGTAGTAGACTGAGGGAGATGGAGTCATAAAATCACTCGTCAAAAAAAAAGCTCTCAAGATTATTCCAGAGTCTCTGCTGCATGTATTCTCATTTGCATTCTCCTCAGAACCGCAAAAGGACCATAACTGCAGGGAATAGGCAGGGACTGATTAAGTAGGAAACCATTTTCTTTATCTGCTTAAAGGACCCTGAAGAGTTTCAGAATGCCATTTGGGCTAGCCAATGGCTTTGCCCTATTACAACATTCCTAAAATGCTGAAAATACTGGACCTTCTCCAAGGATCCCTGGACAGGTTTATGGCAGCTTCCTTGAAGACATTTGTGTCCTCTCTTCATATCCAGGAGGAAGTGGCAACTTCTCAACTCCAGTCTGCTCTGCCAAGATGGAGAAATGCCTACCTGAGCAAGCAGAGATGGAGTATCTTGGCTCCACTCTTTCCCCAGTGCACTGTCAATAAACAGATGCCACCACACAGGAAACGGTCCTCAGGTGCTCTGAGGAGAAAGTACTGCGTTAGAGTGGCTGCCAAGGATGCTAGTGCCCTATCACAACAGAGCACATCTACAAGGATGACCTTTCACAACTGCTGCAGTGGCCCCCTAATGACCTGCGTTCATTCCCATTCCTCTACTCAGAAGCCAGGCTGAGCTGCTGAATTATAAAGTTTATTGTCCTACTCCCCTCTTCAAACTCCACAACGGCTCCTCAACAAGATTAAGTCCATTTCTGATGGCACGAATCACAAGGTCTTCGGAACTGTTCTGACCGGGAAACTGGCTAACTATGGACAAAAACAAAGGTTACAGATAAATTACTATGTATAAAACACTTCTCGTCAATGACCTTACAATACCAAATGCTCGCCCTTAGATACCTGCCAGGATATTTGACGTTTTCTTCTTAACGGCTATATTAGGAAATACCACCTATATTTTGATAGTGTTACTTTGACAGTTTATATGTCCAATGTATAAGCCTTTTTGCATCTACTGGGGAAAAAAAAGACACATTTTCAAGTTAAAACCATGGTATCCAGGCTGTCATGGAGGGAAGATCTCCTATTAGTCTGTACCGTGGAATTTTTGAGGAGCATTTTACCGGGGCATGGGTTTGAGATGGTTGAGATATGAGCCATAAAGACAAGTGAATGGTGGAGATTCCTTGAGGATAAAGGCAGAGTTGGAAACTAGAGACACTCCGATCTAGAGGCATAGAACTAGAACAGCTGGGCAGAAAAGGACGTCTTGGTAGAAGGACCAGACAGTAACTCAGAAAAGGGAAGCAGGTTTGGGAAGGGAGACAACAGAGCCGGGAGGGAGTCCTCCTCAAAGGGAGACACTCTAATTGACCATTAAAAGCAAGGGATTCGGAACCACTCGTTCAACAAGATTTATTACACAAGCACCTAATATATGGAAGACAGTGTCGGGGCCTGAGGGTACACACACATCCCCTTAGGTCTGGGGATGTATTCAAGGAAATGAACAAATCATTGCCACATGCTATAGCACATTCCCTCGAGAGCTGGTTCACAGTTTTGTAACCTGGTGCTACTACTTCTTCAATTTAAGCCCAGGAAGTCATAATGGCCCCCATCACCACAGTGGGTTCCAACTACTGACAGTCATTTGTCTTCCGAGGCCATAGAGACCTTGCTGATGCCCTCCTATTCAAAGGCTTCTCAGCAATCCCTGAGCACTGAGCTTCATCCTCTGCTGTCTTCACCAGCCCTGAAGGCTCCCCTGCCTCAAGTCAAAGGAAACTTGCTTTTATCACCCAGCTCAATCCTATCTGATGTTTGAGTGATTCTTTCAACCATACCACTTGCCTTCCTTCTGCCTACCATCAAGGGCAAGAACTCTTTAAAAGAACACCAAAGAATGCCAGGAAGAAAGAACCCAATGGAGTAAACAAACAGACTGTGCCATATCACATCAGGGAGGAAAATGCTAGACCTTAAAAATCAAGAATACAGGTGGTGCCCACACTACTGTATTTATCAATAAGCCAGGGAGAAAATTTATATTAACTGTATTCACCTGCATTATAATGGGTCTGTACATACATCATAAAATATACTTCTGAGATGAAACTGTTGCACAAAGCAGTACTAAGCAAAGCGCAGTCTAAGTCAGACCCTTACCAGCTGTGTGGCTTCAGCAAGCTTTATTTCTCCTTTATGTATCAGTTTCCTCATCCATAAAATGGATTTAATAATGAAGAACTCTTTGGCAGAAAAAAATGCACTAACTCATGTGAGGCACTTAGCCCCATGCCCAAAACAGATTAGGAATCAATGAATGACAGTGAATATGATTATAACCAAGGATTATAATCATATAATTTACAGGGCTCCGGAGGCCTTATTTGGGAGGGGAAAGGGAATTCTCAGCTATACCAGAGACCCCAGAGAATTGCTCTTGGCTCCAATGAGAGCTCCGGGGTCTGGTCCAAAAGAACACCCTGAAATATTTGCTCGTAGGCAGTTTTTTTCCTCAGGGAGCTCATAGAAATGATCCCTTGACCCTGTAAAGTGCCTGCCAGAGCCCCTGCAAGCCCTAGTACTGCTTGCAGACCACACTTTCCATTTGTATCATCTCTCCAAAAGAAACCAAATTCATCAGGGACCTTCAACAGGCTTCCATGTTTGGACAAGACTGTTTCTCACATGCTTTCAGCACAGCCTGTCCACAACAAAGGTTGGAGAAGGTAGGGAAAGAATGGGGACTGTGGAATCAAGAGACCTGGGTCCAGCACATGGGGCTGCACTTACTAGCCCAGTAGTCTCAAGCAGGTCTGAACCTCAAGCTGCTCAGACCTGCATACTAAGAATTCCCTGTCCCGCTTGCCCTTAGTGGCCAGCGCTTTGTGATGCAGGCCAGTGACCTCAAGACTGCAGAAACCTCAGCTGTCACAGGTGGCCACAGACCCAGAGAGGATGTGTGCAAAACTCTGTCCTGTGGGCTGCTAGTCAGTTCCTAAATCTAACTGCAAACAGTGACACATCACCACTGTCAATACGTTCATAATTCACATTGTTTCAGAGCCCTTTAATGAACATTTTCTCATTTGCCTGTTCTCATTTCTAATGGCAAAACATGACACATAACCATCGCGCACAGAATATTAATAGGAATAGTCCCTTGCATGTGTTTAGTTGGCAAAACTGTTCAACACATAGCATTCAACAAACATTTGCTAAGCACTTATTTGCCAGACAACAGTGGGCAGGAAAGGTACAAAGCCAAATTCCACGAAGTTGAATCCCACAAAGCTGAACCCCAGTATCCCAGAGCCACAAGGATTCAGCAAGTGAACATGAACTTCGCTACCCTGTGTGGAGGGGCAGGCAGGACAGCAATGAGGTTGAGCCCTGGGATTCTGGAACAGACTTCTTGGGCTCAAAAAGTAACTTTGGGCCATAAATAGGAATGACGTGCTGATACGTGCTACAACATGGATAGACCTTGAAAGCATTAGGTTCAGGGAAAGAAGCCAGCCACAAAAGTCCACATATTGCATGATTCCATTCATATGAAAAGTCCAGAATAGGCAAATCTGTAGAGGCAGAAGGTAGAGTTTCCAGGGGACTGGGGGGAAGGTGGGGAAGACTGGAGAATTGGGAGGTGATAGCTAACAGGTACAAGGTTTCTTTTTGAGGTAGTGAAAATGTTCTAAAGTCAACTGTAGCGACAGTTACACATATCTGTGTATATACCAAAAATCATCGAATGGTACACTTTAAATGAATAAATTGTTATCTTATGTGTCAGTAAAGTTGTTTTTGTCTTTTAAATAAAGCAACTTTGGGCAAATTACTTAACTTCTCCAAGCCTCGGTCTCCTCATCTATTAAACGGAGATGATGGTCACAGCAAATGGAAAACTGTTGAGAAAATTCACAGGGACGTCTCTGGAAAAAGCACTAGCTACTATAATCATCATAACTATCAGGTATAAAAGACCAGAGCAATGTAAGAGCCAGAGAAAGGAACACCTAGGAAAGGAGAATCAGAGTCAGAAGCCTAAGGCTCAGCAGGGCGACTTCATTAGGCATCTCGGTGCCAGCAGTCCCAGGACAGAACCCAGCACAACTGCCCTCCAGGAGTGTGTGGCTCCTCCATCCAGCTCTGCCACACACACAATGCAGCACCTGCCCACGGAACGTGAAGCATCAGCTCTGAGCTGGAGGCGTAAGGAGCAGGAGTGAGTCATAGGAACTAACGCAGGGGAGGTCAGAGGGAAGTCACCACCTCTCACGCTGCCAGCCAAGGAAACTCTCCAAAAAATAGAAGCCCCACGCCTGAGCCATCCATCCACACACAGGCCCTGTGGTCCAATTACCCAGAAACGTGGATTTGGTTTATCCCAATAGAAGAGCCCAATTCTGCTGTAAGTGAAGCTGAACCACATTTATTTATGCTCCGGAGCAAAAGCCCTTGGAGTAAAGTCACAATTCTGTTTTGTTTGTTTTGTTTCCTCCCTGTGGCTGTGGAGAATGGTGGAAGCAGAGGGTGGGGAGAAGAAACGACGGAAGTAGGAAAGCTGCTTACAGGTCTCTAACTCAGAAAGAGGGGGACTGACTACCTTAATCAGGCAGGGTTGACTCCACAAGGACCAGCTGTCTCTTTAGTGGCCCTTGTTAACTCTGGTGCAGTCCATGGAATGAGCATGTCCATGGAGGGGCAGCAGAAACCAGAGCGGCTTAAATTTGCTGCTGTGTTCCCCACCGTAACCCCATCATGTTAAGGTCCAAGATCCCACAGATATATTCTCATTCTTTACCTTTCACTTCTAAAGTGACAGAGATACAGAGAGGGACAGAAACAGCAGCACACATGAATGGACATGTGTATTTGGGAAGTATTTGGAGGACCTAATCCAAAAGTACAACCATGACCATCTACCCATCCAAGTTCTGCAGTGCATTAAAATGCAGCCCTGACCTCAAAAACCATTACTTTTAACATTGTTTTAGAACTTGTAGCCAATGCAATAAGACAGGAAACAAAAATAAGAGGTAAATGTAAAGGAAATGATCCAAAAAATGTTAAACACATAATCATATATCTAAATAACCCAAGAGAATGAACAGAAAGATAACTGAAATGAATAAGAAAATTCAGAAAAAAATGTCTGGTTACCAAAAAAAAATTAAAAATCAGCAATAACCAATTAGAAAATATAGTAGGAAAAAAAATGCTATTTATGGAGGCAACAAAATTTAACAAGAAATGAGCAGGATTAAATGAAGAAATCCACAAAACTTGATTCTGACACTTAAAAAAAAAGTTATTTTACTAAATTAAGACACATCTATATTTATGGATAGGAAGTTTTCATACTCTAAACATATTAATTTTCTAAAAATTAATTTTCAACTAAAGCAATATCAATCAAAATCCCATCTGGACTTCTTAAACTTAGAAAGTTTATTCTAAGTAAATAAAAAGCAAGAAATAGCTAAGAAATTTTTGAAAGAAAAAAAAATTATTCAAGATTTTCACTACCATTTATTAAAACATAAAGCTACAACAAAGTAGTAACTGGTATAAGCCCAGCCAAATAACAGAATTGTATAAAACTCCCAGAAACACATACACACACATTTGGATTTTATATATCATAAAAATAGCATTTTAAATTCTAGATAGGATATTCAAAGTGGGCATGAATAACTAGTTAACTATTCAAAGAAAAATTGTGAGACGTCATGCTCATATCAACCATCATAAATACAATTTAATTTAAGAATTAAATGTAAAAATAAACACACAGATATATGATCTATGGGAAAAGAAAAGCTTTCTAAGCTTAGAGGAAAATTTAAAAACTTTAACCACATATATGTTTTAAATTTCTATATATCAAAGAGTGTCCTAATGTAAATCTGAAAAAAAGAAAACATTATGGGAAAAAAATGTTCAACATAAATGGCAAGTAAACAGCTATTCTTAATATTGAAATGGAGCCTATGCTTCAGTAAAAAAACACCAATGGAAAAGATCAAGAATAAGTGTGCAAAAATAATCATAAAATGACCAGTAAACAAATAAAAAATAGTTAAAATCACCAGTAATGAAAGTATAAAAAGTAAAACAATGAATTGCCACTTTTCAAAAAGGTTGGCAAAGATTAAAATTTAATCAAATTGCCCAGCATTGGCAGAAGTTGAGGTAAATGAGTATTCTCATGTACCGTTGTTGAGATGTAATATAAATGCTGTACTAATTTACAATATTCATGAAGGACAGTTGGGCAGTGCCAGGAAAAACCTTTGATATAGTTACATCTTTTGATCAGTAATTCTACTTTCAGAAAATATCCTAAAGAAATAACAAGAACTTTGTGCAAAGTTTCAACATCATCACCACGTTAGGGGTACTATGTGCACTTAATTCATATGCAACACAGTTCTATACTTTAAATGGATTATGTAGTTTATTCCTAAAAAAAATAACAAGTAGATCCTGATATGATCCCTGTTTTTACAGATGAAAAAACTAAGGCATAAGAGATCAAGAAAATTGTCCAAGATCATGTAAGTATGATGTAGTGGAGAAAGGATTCAGACCCAGGCAGTGTGACTGCCTTGCCCATACTCTAAACACTAAGGGGCCACCAGGGCAGTATCAATACCAATAGCAAAAACACAAACACAATGCAATGTCCAATAACAGAGGATTGGTTAAATATGCTCTGGCATATGCACATGGGAGAATTAATGGATGGGGCAGTGTAGAAGGGGAGATGGGGAGATGGGGGGTGGAGGAGTGGGTGTGTGGGTATGTGGGTGGGTCAGTGGGTGGATGGAAGGATGGGTTTGGATAGATGGATGAGTGAATAGATGAGTGTATAGATGGACGGGTATATGGGTGAGTGGATGGGTGGACAGATGGATAGGTGGGTGAGTGGATGAGTAGACAGACAGATAGATAGGTGGCCCAAACCACAAAGCATTTTTGCAGGGATCAATCCTCATTTTGTCTCCATCAATATATATCAAGGATTAATGAACAGGCACCATTTTAGGCTTCACCAAAACAGGCATGAAACAAAGAGCAAAACCCAAGGCTGCTAACTCTGGGAATAGAACCTCAAATGTTGAGCACAGACATTGTGAGGTAGCCATCAAACTGGAAGGTTTTCTTTTCCCAAAGGGCTTAAAAACCCCTTCATTTTATAAAAGAGAGAGAAATCAGAAGTCACAAAGGATGAAAGTCTGTATTTAAAGTCTGCTCCTCAAGAACCTGCAGACAAAAGCCAAGAATTGTTTATGTTCATACCATAGCTCCAATAAAAGGAGGCAGCACTCCAACGTGGACTAGAATGGCTTAGGATACAGAACATTATCAGGGATGGGGTAAAAGTGAGGACAGGGACAAGAGGATGCAGGGCACGCCAGGAAGGAGGCTCCCAAAACCTCAGAGCCACCATCTTACCTCTGTCCTATGGGAAAGGACAGGTGTTAGCACCCAAACCACAAGAGAGTATGAACTGTAGGTTATTTCTTTGGTTTTATCCTCTATATGAAACACTATATTTTAAAACTTTTTAAACTATGTACTTTGAAAAAAAATTTAACCCCTTCAAATATTATTAAGGCTGAAGCCAGCCGACAACAGAAGGTGACATCCTGGGGTCCAGACTAAACAGTGCTGGTGAAGCAACTGAACACAATCTTTGGCACCTAGTAAGGTCTCAATAAATCTTAGTGGGTGTGGTGGTGGTGGGATTCTGCTATTCCTACTGCTACTGCTGATCCTCCTACGTGGAAAGGGAGCATTCCGAAATCAATGTGTCATCTAGTTACTTCACACCCACTGATTCATTTATTCATTCGTTTAATACTTATAAGCCCCTAGGAGTTAAGTATCATTATTATTCCCATTTGAAAAATAAAACTGAAGCACAGGTAAGTTAAAGCAACTCCCCAAAGGCATGCACATATAAGCCTCAAGAGATTCCAACCAAATTGGCCTGATTCTAAGTCAAGAGATGCAGAAAAGGCAGGTGCCCTTGGCAGATCACCCTAAGACAGAGCTAGGACATGTGGACAGATGCTTTTTGCTCTCCATACCATCCATTTCTTGCCTTCATTTTCCTGCCTTCCTATTCCCGGAACAACTCTATAAATCCAAGCAGAACTCAAAAAAGTTCCCATGGATTCTTTTTCCTGTTCACATGTTCAGTCTTTTAACGCCAGTATCATATTAGACACCATAAAGATCTCTTTCTTACAAGAAGCCCTGTTCTGATTTCCCTACTGAGAAGGCAAAAAGCTGATGGCCGAGAAGGTAAAAAGAAAGTAACATATATGAGCACCCTACATTAGGTACTTAACATTCATTGTTGTATCTTAATCCTTCGAAAAACATTCCAAGGAAAATATCATTGTCCCCCACTGACAGGTGAAGAACCTGAGACTCTGGGAGTTTAAGCAACTTGCCCAGTTCACAGGTATTGGACTGGTTCACTGTTGGACCTAGTCAAATGTCTTGTTGATGTCTCAACCAAGCCAAGGCTTTGGTTCACGTGGCAACACAGCAAAGGGGCTTTCTGGTCACGTGAGCTCTGGTAGGCGTCTCTCCTCCCGTGCAACAGGGTACGAGTCAGTAACCTTATCCCTGAACAAATGGCAGTACAACTACCACCCTCAGCAGCAGGACCCAGGAACACTGAGACCTGTCTCCTCTTGGTCACCCAGAAGTATTGGGTGCCACAAATGTGCAAAACCCCTGTCCTAGGGGTGGGTGACAGACATGCAGACTAAAATCACCATTTTTGGAGGCCTTCCAGCAGATGAAATGCTTTCACAAAACTGGTTTCTTTTCATCTGCACAGCCCACCACCACCACCAAGGGTTGATGTTGTTAAGATCCTACCCCTTAAACCTAGTAATCAAGGTGGGAGTTTCAAGCAGCCTGCCCCAAGGGTCCTGCAGCTAGAAGGTGGTTCTGGAACTTTTAACAGAGAACCTCTGATTTCAAACTCCATGGCCTTTCTATGGTACCAGTCAACCTCTTTTGTGTCAACTGGAGCACCTGGAAAGCTAGATATCCACTCCCTATGACAATTACTGACCCTGCAATCAGGAGTCAAATGAAACCCCATCACAAATACTCACATACCCCATGGCAAAAGGCAGGTTACTAAAGTGGGTACAGCATGGGCTCTGGGCCACATAATCCCAGCCTGGCCACTTACTAGCTGTGTGCCCTTGGGAAAACCACCTAAAGTCTCTGTGCCTTGGGTTCCTCATCCTTAATATTTGAAAGTGCTTCCAACAGCTCCTGCATACCATAAGCACTCAATAAATCAACAACTGTTAGCAACTACCACCATTATTATTACTACTACTACTAATGCTGCAAAGAGGTGACAGTGCACACGTTATCAGACTGGCCGTAAGAGGTGATTTCAGCCCTAGATTTGGCTCTCAGGAGCAACACCACACAACTGTCAACGGGTGCTCTGTGATGTCCGTGGGAAAATTCGAAATCAATCCTACACACCACTAGGGTTTTCACACCACACACTAAGGTGTTTACTGGCTTGAAAGGTTTCTACACGATCTTCCCATCATGTTTCCTCTCTTGCGGCAGAGGAAGAGGGAGGACAGGGAGAAGCAGACACCCCAGCTTACCCTGAGTAGTTAACACATTGCCACAACCTGATTAAACGGCCCTGGGGGGGTTATGGTACCCCTTCTGCTGTGGGTTGAATTGGGTCCCCCCAAAAAAGACATGTTCAAGTCCTACCCCTGGTACCTGTGAGTGTGGCCTTATTTGGAGATAGGGTCTGTGCATGTCACCAGGCTGGACTGGGGTGGGTCTGAATCTAAAGACTGGTGTCCCTATAAGGAAGGGCGAGCTGGACACACAGGGAGAAGCCTGCGTGACAATGGAGGCAGACACGGGAGGGATGTGCCTACAAGCCAAGGAATGCCAAAAATGCTGGCGACCTCCAGAAGCCAAAAGAGCCAAGGAAGGATTCTTCCCTAGAGCCTTCAGAGAACCTCCAAACTCCTGGCCTCCAGAACTGGGAGAGAATAAATCCCTGCTGTTTTAAGCCACCCAGTTTATGGTCATTGGCTACAGCAGCCCTAGAAAACTGATATACTTCCTTACTTGACCAAGTAAAGCCCTGTGCCTGCACCCACATCACTGGCACACAGTTCCCTAAAATGAGTAGTGCAGAGTGGGAAGGGATGAACCTCACAAGATGAGGTATTTTCCATGGTCTTCCTTGGACCCTGGGCTCTGGGGACGAAGAAACTCTCTACCAAGAGCTGTGCCCAGGATGCCAGCCTGTGTAAATAAGGACAATCATTCCCCTTACTCCCCAAGACCATCTACAAATGATGGCACACCGAAATTTTATTCTCTCTGCCTAAGTGGAAGCATGAACTGTAAGTATAAAAAACTGACACATAATTATCCTTCCCTTGCTGACCCTGTGGAGATTTGACTTTATAATCCCACAAGGCTATGAATTTCCGTAGTGAATTGTGCTGCCAGAAGAAAGGGGTTTCTTTCAATAAGCTCTAAATGTTCTATCTGGCACCCACTCCAGCAGTAACCTCTTATTCTCCTATTACAGCCAGATTTTTAAAGTGGGGAATCGAAGCAATTTTCCCTGAATTCTCTCAAGTGCTCTGGGTTCTTCTGACTGTTCTGAATTGGTGATGACGTCAGGGAAAATGCCCCCCCCCAAAAAAACGCAGTGCCTGAGACAGATGGCTGCCCTCGGTGGCCAGTGCATGCCAAGAAAGAAGTGCACCACGGAGGTCAGAAGCCCCCCTGCCCCTGCATGGGTAAGGGTGTGTGCTGGCCTGGGGGGAGGTCAGCCAGGGAGGTGCCAGCAGGCTCTGCGGCAGTGTGGCAGCACAGACCACTAACCAGGACCCAGTGGCATCAAATCCATTATTGTTGGAACAGGGTTGTTTAAAATTTAAGCCAGCTTTCAAAAACTGGTAGATTTCACGTAAATCCAGATTCCTAACTTTTCTTCAAAGACAAAGTAATAGAAAAGATTCACAGCCATGCATCTCCATTCCAACAGGGCAGCAACTGCTAGATTTTAACAGTCTGCCACAATCCCCACCATTACTTGTAGTTTCCCAAAAGCATTGAGGACCAGTTGCCATTTATCATCATATCTGTGCTGTCGATTTTCTTATGGAATAGAAACATCTCTATGCACCCAAAAGCCACAAAACAAAAGATAGACGATAAGGCTGCAGGTGCATTTTCCTCATTTTCATTACCAGCCTGGACCCAAAAAGAAAGGGTACAAAACAACAGAACAGCTGAAAGAAAATAAATTCTAATTTAGAATTTTTTACCACATGAAAATATCCTTCTAAACAAGTGAAGGTAAATTAAAGACACTTCTAGAAACACAACTGAGAGAATTTGCCACCAACCAGTGATGTAAATGTTTAACAACTGGCTAAAATATAGTAAGAATAATGGCATATGGTATTCAAAATAGAAATAGAATTAAAATGCATGCCAACATTAACCCTAAAGAAAGAAGGGGGAGTAAGGGGAGTCAGTTTTCTAAGGTCTGAGAAATGGTAAAATTCTAATTTACAGCAGACTCTAAGAAGTCATAGGTGCATATTGTAACCTCTAGAATAACCATGAAAAAATTAGTAAAAGTATGCGTAACTATGAAGGTAATAGAGCAGGGAAATGGAATGAGGAAATAGATTTGACTAATTCAAAAAAGATAAAAACAGAGAAAAGATGGGTTCTAGAATATATGGGACTAATAGGACTATGGCACTAATAGACAACAAATAGTAAGATAATAGATGTAAACCCAGTATTTAGGTGATGACATTAAAGGTAAATGGACTCAATACTCTAAAAGGCAAATGTACCACGGAATGAAAAAAATAAGACAACTATATACTGAGTACAAGAGACATGTCTTATTTATTAAGATACAGAAAAGTTTGAAGGTAATGGAAAAATATATCTCATGCAAACACTAAAGAAAAGAAATCTATTATAGCTATACTAATATCAAATAAATAGTATTTAAGGTAAGAATCTTTCCTTTTATGCAATTTTCATAGAAAATTTTCATAGAAATTTCATAGAATTAAAAGGTACAGTCTACCAGGAAGAATATAAGTTCTAAATTTCTGTATTCCTAATAGCACAGGTTAAAAAATATACTAAAACAGTGCAATAAAAAAGACAAATCCACATGAGAGTTTTAATATACCTCCTCTGTAACTGATTGCAGGCAAAAAATCAGGATAGAGAGATAGAGATAGATAGCTTTATCAGAACATGATAACTGACAAAACTAACCTAACTGACACGAATAGAACAATGCACCCAACAACCTAGAATAAGCAGTTTTTCAAGTGCACATGAATATAGAACCAATATTGTCTATATGCCAAGTCATAAGGAAAACTTCAACATGTTTCAAAGGATGAAATTACTCATAGTATGTTCTCCTACCACACTTAAAGTAAATTAGAAATCAACAAAAAGATGAACAGAAAAATTCCCAAGTGTTAGGAAATTATGTAATATACTTCTAAAGATCCTATGGGTAAAAAAAAGGAATCATAATGAAATACAGAAAATATTTTGATCTCAATCATAATGAAAATATTATCTATCAAAACGTGTGCTATGCAGCTAAAGCTATGATTAGAAGGAAACTTAAGCTTCCATTACATATCTTAGAAAAGAAAAAAGGCTGAAAATCAATCATCTAAATATCTATCTCAAGAATTTAAAATAAGAACAACAAATTAAACTCAAATAAAGTAGAAGATAGTAAATAATACAAGATCAGAAAGTAATGAAACAGAAAACAATGTTGAATAGAGAAAATCAGAAAGCCAAAAGTTGATTCTTTGAAGAGACCAAAAAAATTGATAAACCCTTAACAAGGCACAAATTACCAAGACACAGATTCAAAAACATTAAAATGATAAGAGAATCTGTAAATAATTTTATGCCAATAAATTTGAAAATTTAAATAAAATGAACAAATTCCTAGAACAATCAAAACTGACATCCGACAATAAGAAATAGAAAATCTGAGTAGTCCTACATTTCTATAGATATTGAATCAGTTATTAAAAACCTTTCAACAAGGAAATCTCTAAGCCCAGGTGGATTCATCAGCAAATTCTTCCAAACACATAAGAAGAAATATAACCAATTATATACAACTGTTCCAGAAAACAATAAAAGAAGAAACATTTCCAAAACACATTTTATAAAGTCACTATGGCTTTCCTACCAAAAATCTGACAAGGACATTATAAGAAAGGAAGATTACAGGCCAATCTCATACAGGAACACAGACTCAAAAATCCTACACAAAGAATTGACAAATCAAACCCATGATATATTAAAGTATAAGTTATCATGACCAAGTTGGATTTACTCTAGAAATGCAAAGTTGACATCAATAGATGCAGAAAAATAAAAATAATGAAGAGCAACAAAAAGGATAAATATGTGAGGAAATCTAAATGAATACTGATATACAAAAATGATTTTTTTTAAAATCTAGCAAGCTATGAATGGAAGAAAGCTTACTTAACCCAATAAAGCATGTCACATTCACACACAAAAAATCACACAACAAACATTCCACAGCAAACATGATTAAAAATGGAACCATCCCTCCCCCAACCCACTGTACCCCCATTCCCACACACAAACACCAAGACAGGGATCAAGGCAACAATACCTGCTGTCACTACTTCTATTCAAAATAATACAGAAGGTCCAAACCAATGCAAAAAGACAAAGAAAGAAAAGATATAAGGTACAAGACTGGGAAGGGAGACAGAAAACTGTCAACATTCTCAGATGAAATAACTACGTATGTAGAAAATCCCAATGAATATAATAAATAATTCGATTTAATAAGTGCATTTAGAAAGGTCACTAACTACAGAGAAATATGCCCAATCAATTTTTATATCTTCTAGCAAGAAACAATACCACCTATAATAGTAACAAAAAGCATCAAATATATAGGAATAAACCTAATAAAAACTTGCAATATTACAAGCAATTACTAAGAGAAATTAAACAAGACCTATATGAATGGATGGATAAACCCTGTATATGAACTAGAAAACTCAACATGGTAAATACACCAATTCTTGCCAAATTGAGCAATAAATCTAATGCAATCTCACTCAAGATCATAGCATGTTTTTGGAGAATATTCACAAGATGATTCTAAAACTTCTAAAATACAATGGGCTAAGAATTGCCAAGTCATTTTTGTACAAAAAAAGAACAAATTTGGAGGACTTACATTATCAAATCTTGAGATTTATTATAAACCTTATTATAAAGCTTAGTAAATAAGACAAATGTAGTATATTGAAACAAGAATAGACAAACAGACCAATGGAACAGAATAGAAAGTCCAGAACAGAACCACACATAGATGGTTAATTGATGTGTGATAAGTGGGGGTCTGACGTGGAGAGAAAATAAGCTTTTCAAGAAATGGTGGATTCCCAACTGAAAAAAAACAAAAACAAAAAACAATGACCCCTTCCTCACACCTTATACAAAAATCAATTCCACATGAATCACATATCTAAATTTGAAAGGCAAAATAATAAATCTAGATATAGAGAAACATAGGAGGATATCTTCATAAACTTCAGATAGAAAAGATTTCCTGAACTGGGACCCAAAAAGCACTAAACATAAAAGACTGATGAACTAGACTTCTGCTTATCTAAAGACAATTTTAAAAATTAAAGGGAAGCCATAGATTGGGAGAAGATATTCAGGATATATATTTCTGACAAAGAATTTGTTTCCAAAATATATAATCCACTTTTTTCAGGAGCCAGGGTAGATAAGCAGGCTTGTGAGAAGAGATATAAGAGGCAAGGAGAGTGGGTTATAGTGGGGCAGTAACAATGGCGGCATGCCTTAGCATGTGTGAAGCACTGGGTCGAGCATATTCTATCCATTATTTTATTCAATCTCTATTATTTCAAAGGCTCTGCACAATCCTAGTCTTTGCATGCGTACAAGCTCCATCAATGTGCACAGGGAAGAGGGCTGAGATTCCTGCTTAGAGACAAACTGCCAGTGGCCCTCACCAACCAGTGATGCACCAGCAAAGAGATAAGTGCATCTCATGTCCACCTGGGAAGAGCCAGAGGTCCAATATTCAGCCTAAGACTTTGCTTGGGGTTAGTAGACCAGAGTCTGGGAATCTCTCCAGAGATTCAGCTAAGAGCAAAGTTCAAGTAGGAAGACAAGGGCCTCAGATGGAAAGGGTACACACTCGTTGGTTGGCTGAGACACCCAGGAGACTTCCCAGGAGAAATATCATCAGAACTTCAGTCCTGGAACTCAGGCAATGACCCACCAACCCATCCTGCACTTCATTGGAGTGGAAAGAGCAGGGGCTGACTCAGGCTTCAGCCCTTACCTCCCTTCCAGGACGTTGGTTTCCTCATCCACATTATATTTAACACATGGAGGTTTTTTTAAGATGAATTAACAAAATTCGTAAAATGTCTGACATATCCTGGGTGCTTAGTAAACATCAGTCCCCTTCTTGTATGAGTCAGCAGGGATGCTTGGAGGCTGCCTGGATGTGAAGGGGGAAAGACTATGGAGTTCGTAAGCCTTACTTTATCTGGACATACTGAATCCATGTAAGGGTCAGTAAGAAGGGCCCTCAGCACAGAAGAGCCCTCTCTCTGGAGGACGACGAACCAGGGGGAAACCAACCAGAGCCCAACACTCTGCACTTTGCTCTTTCTCGGCAGAGACATGGCATCTGGTAGAGAAGGACTTTTAATAACTAGAACCAAGGAATGACATGGCTTCCCCTTAATGACTAAAAGGACCAATAAAGAATCTGGCTGTACCTAACAAAAGCCTAAAAGGCTTATTACCCTTTGATGCACTAATCCTGCTTCTAGAAAACTAGCCTGAGAATAATTTGAGATGTAGATATCCAAAATTTTCATCTCAGAATTATAAATAAGTTACAAACATATAAACAAATCCCTTAGCCACTTAGAATAGACTCTCAAGTGATTTTTGGGTCAATAGGTAAAGAAACAAAATGACAAACTAGTTAGAAAATAGCAATAATGATAATGCTATATGTAATAGTCTATCATAGGAATATGGCCAAAACGATAAACAGAAGAGAATTATGAAATGTTTTTACTATTAAATAAGAAAGAATAATAAATGTTCTAATAATCTAATTCAAGAGGTTAAAAAGAGAACAACAAAATAAAACCTAGGAAAAAACAAAGTAAGGCATTCATAAGGCTAAAAGCAGAAATGAATCATTGGAAACAAAACAGCAGAATTCAAGAGCTGGCGCTCTGAAAAGCACTGCTATGAAAAGAAACTACCACCAAACAGACAAATCTAGTCTAAGCACAGTAATAATGAGAAAACACAAATGCACACAATCAAGAATGAGAAAAAGTACTTAACAACAAAAAAAAAAGTCCGTGATTCAAAAAATGAGGGTAATTATTTACAACTTAATCAATTTGAAAATGTTCCATGAAATAGAGGATTTTCTAGATAATTACAAAAGAGCCAAAAAGACTTGATAAGAATTAAGAACATCAAATTAATCGAAAGTCATAGATGAATTTGAAAATGTTGCTAAAGAATGATCTCCGATGCTTTATAAAATGTTGCAGATGAGGGTTTAAAAGGTAAGTTTCTCTATTCATTTTATGACATTTAATGACCTTGACAGAAAATTCTGACAATACACACATACACATAACTAAAAGAGTACCACTTAGGAAGATAGATGGAATAAGTCTTATATAATTACAGTCAGTACAAAGGAGCAGAATGGCACAGTCCTCTGAAAACTGTGGGCAATGCTAAAATCCAAAATGAACTCACGGGGACCAAAATGTAAGACAGCATCAAGTCATTTCAAATCAATAAGTAATACACGGAGGGACACTCCACCGTTTGGAAAAGATGCTCCAATGATAGCAATGGAAATTAGTTACTCAAAGCCTAATTTGCTCCCATTGTTTTTTGTTTATATCAGCATTTTCCAGAGAACCACCTCTTGAGTTCTGCTGCTGTTTTGTTTCTAATGAATTCATTTCTGCTTTCAGCTTTATGAATGTCTTACTTTGTTTTTCCTAGGTTTTATTTTGTTGTTCTCTTTTTATCTTCTTGTATAACATTATTAGGGCATTTAATTTTATTCTTTCTTATTTAAAAGTAAGGAATAGGATTTCCAATCAGGAAGGATAAAAACAAAGAGGAATAGAGTAAGGGAACACGAAGACACTTTAAAAGTTCCAGACCTCTGGGCTCAGGTTACTGCAATCTGGAGTGCTGAAATAATTTGCAGATTCATTCATTCAACAAATACTTACTGAGACATAGTGCTAGATGCTATACATAGGGATACAACAGCGAAGAAATTGTATCCCTTGGCCTTAAGAAGCTTACATTCTAAGGAGACAACATAAACAAGTTTTTAAAAAAGGAAAAGAAATACAGTATATGTCAGAGAACATTAAGAACTAGGGAGGAAAATGAGGAAGGTAGATACAAAGTGAGAAGGTGGTGCTGAAAATTAAATACCGCACCCAGGAAAAGCAGTGTAGAAATAAGAGATGCAAAAGAAATTACAGTTATAAATATTGAAAAGGACAAGACAAAAAATAGTATTTAAATATGGTATGATTTAATAGCTAAGAAAATAGTTTCCTAAAAGAAAAGCATTTAATAAAAAAAATAATTTAAGTAAGTGGCTAGTTCCAAAATGAATGTAGAAAAACCACCTAATTTCCTATATTCCAGCAATAGCCAATTATAAATCATAATTTTCTTTACACAGTAGCTCCAAAAACTACACAATACCTAAGAACAGTCTTAACAAGAAATACACATGACCTATATAAAGACAACTGCAAAACTGTCTGAGTGATATAAAAAGACATCTGGAAAAATGAAGCTCTTATTCTAGAGGGGAAGACCCAAGAGCAAAGAAGTGTCAAAATCTCCCCAAATTAATTTTTAGGACTAACGCAATTTCAATCCCCATACCAATGGGAAAATAGGAAATAAAATCTTTTAGTACAAAAGTAATTAAAAGAGATAAGCATTACCAATTCTAAAAGATTTATGAAAAATAGAAGTATATGTTTCTGGGACAAGAATGAACAGACAGAATAAAGAGATTGTAAATATGCTGGTGGAAATTGATGTACCATAATTAGACACCAGCATAAATGGTATTTACTATTTAATATATACTGCAGGAATCATCCCCATTGGTGAGGAAAGAAGAGTTGATATCAAATAAATGAAGCTGGGACAACTGGTTAGTGACTTGCAAGAGGATTAATTTAGCTCCTCACATAATGTGCCTGAATTAATTCCATACTGATTATATACCAAGAAAAAGGAAATGAATATTGCATAAATGATTGATTAAAGTTCTCCTGATTTTTCTCTCTCTGTAGAGGATGAGCAAAAGGGCAAAGTGCCAGTCTGGCAACTGAGAATTTTCCAAAAACTATTGTTATGATTATTTCCTTTCATAAACAGAAGAATAAAAAAAATAAATAAATAAAAAGCACACTGTCTACCTTTAGGGTCAGATAATACATTTTCATTTAAATGTGCAATGAAGGGGATAATTTTGTCATGGTCAGAAGATCATTTTGATCCTCCTGGGTAAAATAGAGTGGGGTCTAAAATCATATTTAGAACTTAGTTCCCTAAACTAGATTTTGAGAAAACATGAAGCCATGACAAGCCGACACAGGATTCAGATGTCCAAGGTGGGCGCAGCAGTTGCCAGGTGCTCTCTG
Organism: Tolypeutes matacus; assembly: GCA_026826555.1. Taxonomy (NCBI): domain Eukaryota; kingdom Metazoa; phylum Chordata; class Mammalia; order Cingulata; family Chlamyphoridae; genus Tolypeutes; species Tolypeutes matacus. The sequence goes on along the minus strand of JAKSZT010010873.1, from coordinate 7,294,551 downwards.
ATGGAGGGGAGGGGGCACCGGCGTAGCGCTCTCTAAGGCGGCCACACCCCAGCCGGTGAGTGGGGTGGCCTCAGCACCCAGCTTCTTCTTGTTTCAGGAATACTGAAGGACCAACTTAATTCTGACAAGTTCTCCATCAAACAAATCAAGCAGCTGAAGAAGGGGCCCAGGGACGATGAAGTCCAAGCTACCCCCAGCCACTCCCATCCTGAGAGAGCACCTGGTACTGAGGGTGGGAGAACAGGAATGGGCACGTCCCACCACCTCTATCCTTCACACCTGTTTTTGCAGAGCCCAATAAACAGGACTCATTGCCTTTTTAAGGATTCGATGTCAAGGCCAGGTGAAATGGATAAGCTTGTCCATAGCCTATTCTGCAACAAATATTTCTCAAGCCCCTGGGCAGAGAACTTCTAAGCAGAACAGACAAAAGTAATAGATTTGACTACATAAAAATTGTAAAGCAATTTTTAAAAAGCAAACAGTTAAATGTTTGCAATAAATCTAACCAAGATCTGAGATCCCTAAATAAAAAAGAGCAAACGAATCTATAAGAAAGGTTACACCAACATTGACTATCATCAGTAGACTGGAGAGTTCCACTTTCATTAAACTGGTCGGCATGGTCATGCGGTGGACGGAATCGTGCGCCACAGTCTGGACATGTTCCAGGTCTCGGTGTGCGTCCTGGTGGCTGTGGCCCCATTGGAAACAGGACCCTTTGATGAGGTTACTTCAGTTAAGCTGTGGCCCAGGCGACTCGAGATGGCTCTTGACCCTATTACAGGAGTCCTTACAGAGCAGGCCACAGAGAAGCCATGAGGAGCAGCCAGAAGCTGCAAGGCCACAGCATCCAAAAGAGAAAGAAGATGCCACCATGTGCTCTGCCATGTGACAGAAAAGCCAAGGGCCCAGGAGCAACTGCAGCCAGCCCCAGACTGCCACGGCCTTCAGGGAGAAAGCATCACCTGGCTGATGCCTCGATTTTAAACTTCTAGCCTCAAATCTGTGAGCCAATAAATTCCCATTATTTAAGCCAGCCCATTGAATGGTATTTGTTTTAGCAGCTAGGAGTCTAGAACAAGTATTTTTTTTAAAGACTTCTCAATTTAAATTTAAGCTAAAGTAAAAATTCATTTTTCACCTATAAACTGTAAAAAATCCTCTAATATTGCCGTTGAGAGTCAATTGGTATAGCCCTTCTGCAAAGCAAAAGGATAGTAATAAGCATCAAGAATTTTTATGATAACCCCAAGCCCACCAAACCCCATGAGGTAGGTGCTACTGCTCTTTAACTCCTTTTTACAAATGGAAAACCTAAGGTCCAAGAGATGTAGAAATTGTCCAAAATCACACAACTAGTAACTGATGGAGCTACCTCCAGATGTATCTGACTGCAGGTTTCAAGCACTAGAACAAGGTGCAAAACTACCTCTCCAAAAAGAAGTTTAAAAGCCAAAACCTCAAAAGGGAGAGTAACATTAGAAACTTGAATAGTGAATAAAAGAAAGGCCAGCCACCCAGTCTCTGTGGGTTAAATCACAACAAAACATTTGGTAAATACTTCCTATATGGCAAGCAATGTTTTACGTATACTAACTCATTTAATCTTCACAACAACCCTCAGAAGCAGATATTATTACCCCCTTTGCAGATAAAGAAACCGAGGCACAGAAAGGTTAAAGAACATATTGGTGGTTACCCAGCTAATTAGTGGTAGGGTAGGGTTGCAAAACCAGCAGCATGTCCCCCAAACTTTCACATTCCCCCCCACATTCAACACACTGCCTCTAATATTCTCCCAAAAGGCACAGACAGAAGCCAGTCTTCAATATAATAAAACTTTTATCCAACTATACCAAAAGGTGTGTAGAAGGATTTTTCCTTTTATTCCCAAATTACCAAACCATATCAAGCAATACCCCCAGTTGCACTTTGCATAGAACTTCTAAAAGAGCTCTCCGGGCATATTTTACTTTGGAGATACTAAAAGCTGCCCTTCTCAGGAATGGAGAGCTTTGTTTCATTCATTACTCTTAATAGGTGTTTAAAGCAATAGGGAAAATATCTGCAGCCATTTATTCTAGGATGGGGCTTTTACTGCATTCAGATTCCTCCCTTCAGTTGCATTTACAGGAAATGGAACCCTCTAAACGAAGAACTATCAAGACGGTCATAAAATATGAACACCTGATGGAAAATAATTTGGTTTCCAATCATTTCTTCCATGCCCAAGGCATCCTAAGACTTTTCAAGCAACGAACAAGGTAGATGAGGCATTGAAAGCGGAAGCAGCCAAGGCTTCTGTATAGCACTCTGTAAAAGCTCGTGTCCATGCAGTCACAGGATTCTCAAGAAGGCAAATGAAATGCTAGCTGGTACCAGAGAGTTCATTCCACCAATGGATACCGAGGCCCTGCCATATGCCAGGCACTGAAGAGTCCTGATCTTTCACTAAATGGCAGCAAAAGGAGCTGCACGTTGAAGGTGTCACCTAGCGGTTCTTCTTCCCTATGGAAAGCTTAGGCAGGAGCTCACCAGACTCCCTTTTCCTCCTTGTTCCACTAATACCGAAAATATTACCGAGAACGGGCCCTTCTCTGGAGCACCTTCCATGTACCCAGGGCTTGGTGAGTGCCAAGCATGGAATATGAGTCATCTCATTCAATCTTTCTATCAGCTCTGTAAGATCATTTCTACTCTTCCCAGTTTCATACAATAGAAAACCAGGTCACAGTGTTAAAGAGTGAAGGAGCTGGGGTCTGAAGCCCAGGCTGGGTGGTTCCACAGCTGTGCTCTTTTTACGAACTCAGCCTGTGAAGGGGGAAAACGAGTCTACCAGAGACCATGGTAACTTGGATTTCTGCTTTGTATTCCCCCTCCCCAACTCACCGGCCATCAGACCTAGATCATAAATATCTTTTGCAGTTGGCCCCTCATCACTAACTCCAACACCTCAAGCATTCCAAGCTTCCCTGCATTCTCCTTGAGAGGAGCTTGACAGCAACTGAGTGTGAGCTAGACTTCCTGAGTTAAACTCCTGCCCCCTCCATCTACTGGCTTTGTAACTTACTTGTTCAATCTCTCGGTGCCTCAGTTTTCATATCTGTAATTACCAGGATTAAAAGAGATACATATAAAGCATTTAGAAGAACAAATGGTACATAGTAAGTCTTCCTAAATCTCAGCTATAGTTATTAATATGATTCTATTACTTATAAAGCCTATACTATCAAAAAGCCTAGCTCTGACCACCAGCCCTATTTTAAAACCTTCAACAGCTCCCTATTACCTAGGAATGAAGTCCAAAGTTCTTAGCATGGCACCAAACACCCGTTATGCTATCATCTCCCACAACTCCCAGCCCAGTGGTCCAGCCACACCCAGAACCAAAGGCTCCACATTTCCTGGGTGAATGGAAGAAATAGAAGAGTTCTGGTGCTTAAGAGCACATGTATCCAGGAGTATGCTCATATTTTAATCAGTTATAATTTGTAGGTCATTATGTCATTGAGACAATGATACAAGGGAGTTAAGAATATAAAAACAGCCTAAGTATGGAGGTGATGGTGGAGGTCGACATTTATTTAAGCACTATGTGCCAGAAACTGTACTAAACTTTAATAACTCCGGTAATTCTTAAACTCTAAAAGGTAGGTATCATTAGTACCCCTTGGTCTTGACGGGAAAAGTAAAAGAAGTCACTCTGTGGCTGACTCCTAATGAGGACAATCAAGCCAGTGTGAGAAAGGACACTGCACCCACTGACATTAGGCTATCACCATGAACATGGGAAGGAATCCTGTAGCAGATACTGGAAGCTCCCAGTCATGTTGGCACCTTTGACTGCAGTTCCTTCTGCTAATATGGCAAAGCAAAATTGCAAGAAGTCTAACCTTCTCCTAGATCTCTTCATCCCAGCCTGAAAGTTCTGTACAGAGACCAATACTGTCACTGGAACAATCTCAGCTCAAATTCCAACACTGGAAAAACAAACAAGCCTTTTTCATAGGTGAGGAAAAATATAATAAACATATATTCACATAGATGAAAATAGGGAGGATAAGCTGAGTAATCAGACCACTCATTTCCCAGTACAACTGTATTGCAAATTTCAGAAGACTTTATAAAGTATACAGTACATATTCTCAGTGATATCTGGGAATACCATACCCATGTAAAGGAAAAAATGAGAAAGGTTAAGAATACAATGATACCTGCAAAAACATCAAATAAAACAGATTTTATTTATATAAAATATGATATAAAATTTTATATAATAATGAGAAAGTACCAAGTTTTTTAAAACTATTTTGCAAACAAAATGGAGTCAGCAATTGTAACTGCAGAAAATTGAATGAGTAAAATGAGTGAATTAGAAAACTACCTCAAAATCTTTCTGATGATTAAGTACAAAGAAAAATGATGAGAAAAATGATCCCCCAAACAGCCATAATATATTAATCAATGTAACATGAATTAAAGAAGAAAGTAATAATCAATGACATAATTTTCAAGAACTTTATTGCAGATCAAAAGACTAAGCACCAACTTATATTAATGAAAACTACATACCCCAATATAGATTTCTGAAATTTATTCATTCAAAAGATAGAGAAAAATCTTAGAACAACCAAAAAGCAAGGTTATCAATTTTTTAATCATGCTAGCATCAGACTTCTCCTTCACACTATGATTTTCAAGGAAACAAATGTGAGACAAAACCAGTCAAACTAAATATTATTCACTTAGAAGGACAAAAAATACATTTTCCAATCTTTAAGATCCCAAAAAGTACATCTCCCATATATTCTTCCTGATAAGGAAAAAAAAATGGAATTACATCACTGACCAAAAATGTAAATTAAATAATAAACTAAAATATGAGGCAGGTGTGGTATCAGATAATTCATTACAAGCAAAGATAATAGTAAAATTTAGATTGTCTAATTTTTTTCAGGTGGCTACATAAAAGCAAAGTTTTAATCTTTATTTTAATAAGACAGACAATATTTTTTTAAATCTGTAAAAAAAAAAAATCTAAAATTCCAGTTATTCTAAAAAATACTAGGAAGAAGATTACATGCAAGACAACTACTGAAACTTCTATTTCATCCTTAACAAAGGAAAATTAAAAAACAGGAGAATTAAAAAGACAAAGGACAATTGCTCGGCCAAGATCTAGGAGAAAATGGAAAGCCAGAGAGAATTGGGGCTGGAAGAACACATTTCCAGAACCAGAAGAAATAGTTGAAATAGTTGAAAGGATGGCAAAAGTTGGGCCTACTGGGAATTTGTATTGGGACCCTGAAGGGCTGAACTCTAGGAGTAAAGGTAAATAGTAAATAAGCCAACCCTTTTTAAAGGTTACTGCCTAACTTTGACTAGATGGCTCAGAAAATCTCCATCCTATAAAAGGTTTAAGACAGCCCAATGTTGCTTCAGTGCAAATAAAAATCCAATGTAAAGAATAAAATCATTCAAAGCCTCAGGTTATTTCTACAAACATTTTTTTTAATATAATGCTAAGAACATAATCGAAGATAACCAGACACAAGAAGAGAGAAGACAACATTAATTAGAACTGGCAAAAATAACAGTGAAAACAGACCTACAAGGGCTCCAGATGTTGAAATATCAGGCACAGGCTTTAAAATAAAAGTATGTCAAAAGACATAAAAGCAAGTATTGAGATTTCACGAGAGAGGAAAACTTTTAAAATGACACTGCAGATTTCTAGAACCAAAAATTACAATATCCAAAATTAAGACTTCAGAGGATGGGTTTTAAAATGAACTATACATGGGTGATTAAAGAATTAGTGAATTGAAGGGTGGGCCAAAAGAATGTAACCATAATGCATCAGAAAAAAAAAATTGATTAAGATACATAGGGCACACAGCAATGAAATTTAAGATTCATTTAAAATGAATGCAAAAAGGGGGGAAGGTGGAAAGAGAGAAAGAAAATAGCTGAGAATTTTCCTAAGTTGCTTAAAAATATCAACATCACAAATTCAAAAAGCCCAACACACACTACACCAGATAAATTTTTAAATCCACACTTACGTACATTAGAGCACAGCATTTAGCAAACTAAAACAGTATATATATACATTTAAAGTACCTCTCTTGTGGTCAGTATATAGTTGGTGTGGCAGATTGAGATTATTTTATGAATCCAAAAAAAAGAAGGATTATGTTTATAAACTAATCTATTCCTCTGGGTGTGATACTCTTTGATTACATTAAATTCAGCTGAGATACCTTTGATTAGGTTACCTGTTAAGATTGGGTTTTTTAATTTCACTATGTCAGACGGTGTGACTCAGGTTGAACCCCTGCCCCCTTGCTGGGTCTGATATAAAGGAACACTCACTCAAGAATACACACAAGGAAGACGGAGCTCTGTCAAATTTTGATCCTGCCATGTGACAGAAAGGAAAAGGTTCAAACAGCTAAAGCCCTGGGCATAGATGAACCATTTTGCCTAATAGTTTGCAGCTGACCTTGGGAAAAGAGCCAAGTCTGATACAGGAGGCCTAGAAAGAAAGAAGTCCTGTGCCAGGAGAGACAGGACTTCACTTAAGCACAAAGCTTCAAGAGGCTGGGCCCATGGAGCCTCAAGAGGATGAGGAAGCCTAGAGGGGAAGGCAGAGGCCAGCCAGAGATTGGTAATCATCTTCTTCAACATGTGGCAACTCACTTTGGTGAGAAAGAAACCTTGAGATGGATTTTTTGTGGCCTTGTAATTGTAAGCTTGTACCCCAAATAAATATTCTTTATAAAAGCAAAAAAATAAAAATACATTAGAGTAAAACTGTAGAAAACTAAGGCAAATAGAAAAATACAGAAGAACATAATATAACAGAAAAAAAGACAGATTACTTTCAAAGGAACAATATTTATATGACAACTAATTTCCCCACAGAAATAATAGCTCCATAAGACAACAGAATGACCACTGAAAGAAATAATCATAACCTGAGAATTCTTTACTCAATTAAAAAAACAGTCTTCAAGAATGAAAGTGAAATAGAGATATTTTCAGACAAATGAAAAGGTAGAGAATTTGATAGTACCAGCCCCTCACTAAAGGAAACCCTAAAGGGTGTGTTCTTCATGAAATAATTTCAAATAGAAAGTTGGATATGGAGGAAGAAATGAAGAGATACAAAAATGGGAAATAGGGGGAAGTCACAAAGAACAATAATAATGTGTTGTGGATTTAAAATACACTGAAAATATACAGAAATGAAACATTCAAAAACAATAGCACTTAAGGTAAAGGGATATAAGATAAAAAGACAACGTTAACGAAAACTGGCAGAAATAAACAGAACAAACCAAACTGCAGTTCTGACTAATGATTTCTATGGTCTCTGCTTTGTCTGGGAAGAAAGTAAAGCACCAAATAACATTAGAACTTGTTCAGACAAGTATGTTTGTTGTAATATCTAGTGTAAACACTGAAAGAAAAGGAAAACTGATAATGGAATAATACGATTTTCTCAGCTAATCAAAAGTAAAGCAAGGACAGAAAAAGGAACAGAGAATAGGTGGACAGACAGAAAGCACAGAGTGAGATGGTAGTTTTAAATCCAAATATATGTGAAAATGTATTAAATATAAATTGTCTAAATATTTCCATTAAAACATAAAGAATATTATCAGATTGAATTTTTACTCTAACTATATACTAATTACAAAGATACATATAAAACATAAGAATACAGAAAAGTGGGAAGCAAAATAATACAAAATTAAATCTATATAAATATTATTGAAAAAATATGATGTGGACCCACTAATATGAGACAAAGCATACTTTAAGGCAAAAAGCTTTACTAGAGTTAAGAAGAGGACTATTTTTATAATGATAAGGTATAAATTTTCCAAGAAAATATAAAAATTATGAATTTGTACGCACCTAATATCATTAAACTCAAAATACATAATGTAAAAATTCCTAAAATTACAAGGAAAAATAGGCATATCTACAATTAGAACAGGGATTTTCATATACTCATCTCAATAACTGACAGAACAAGCAGACAGAAAAATGAGCAAGGTTAAATATTTGAATAATACAATTAATAATCTTGACCTTAAAGGACATATGTAGAATAGTGAGCAAAACAACTGTAGAAATTACAATTATTTTAGCACACAGAATATTTACAAAGAGTAACTCACATACCAGATGATAAGGCAAGTCTCAACACATTTTAAACTGTTAATATATAGAGTATGTTATTTAACAATGCAATTAATCTAAAACTTAATAAAATATAGATAACTAGAAAATCTTGATGTTTGGAAATTAAGAAATATGCTTCTAAATCAAAATGAAAATTGGAAAATACTTTGGACTCAACAGTAATGAAAGGATTATATATTAAAACCTGTGGGATGTAGCTAAAAACAGTTCTTAAATTAAAATGTATTGGGAAGGAGATGTGGCTCAAGCAGTTGGGCATCCACCTACCACATGGAAGGTCCCGCGTTCAGCTTCCAGTGCTTCCTAAAGAAAATGTGTAAGACAGCAAGCTGACACAAAAAAAGAGACACAATAAGGAAACACATGAGAGACACAACAAGCAGGAGCAGAGGTGGCTCAAGCAATTAGGCACCTCCCTCCCACATGGAATGGTCCTGGGTTTGGTTCCAGGTGCCTCCTAAAAATAAGATGAGCATGCAATGAATGGACACAGAGAGCAGACAGTGAGCGCAAACAACAAGGGGGGAGGGAATAAATAAGTAAAAAATAATAAATCTTAAAAATTAAAATAGAAACCCTCTGAATTAAAAAAATAAAATAAAATGTATTGTTTAACTGATAAATTTGGGGGGGAAAGGGCAGGCTGAAATTTAATGAACTAAACAACCATAATGTTCTTAACCATTATTAAGAACAACTTTATGCCAATAAATTTGAAATTTTAACCAATATGGATAAATTCCTAAACACACACACACTTATCAAAATGGACAAAAGAAGAACTAGAAAACCTGAATAGTCCTATTAACTATGAATGAATCTATTAATTGAAACCTTCCTTCAAAATATCTCCAGGCCACATGGCTTCACCAACAATTCCAACCAAATAGTTAAGGAAGAAATAATGTTAATCTTAAACCAATCTCTTCCAAAAAGAAAATAAGAGAAATATTCACAACTTCTTATACGAAGTCAGTCTAAAATTGCTATTAAAACCCATCACAAACTAAAACACAACAACAAAAAAATCACAAAATAAAAAAAGTAAAAAAAAAAAAAAATTTTTTTTTAATTAAAAACCCATCACAGGCTTTAAGAACACGAAATAAGATCCCAATTTCATTCATGAAAAGATTTAAAAATCTTAAATAAATCATTATTATACCAAATCCAGGAATATTAAAAAGAGTAGTACATCATGCCCAAATAAGACTTATTTAAGGAATACAAGATTGGTTTAACATTAGAAAATCAATGTAATTCACATTAATAGGATAAGGGAGAAAATCATAATATTCATATCAATAGATGGAAAAATATTTGATAAAATTCAACATCCATTCATGACTTTAAAAAAGACCCCAGGCAAAATAGGAATAAGAGAGACTTTCCTTAATATGATCAAGTATATCTTCAAAAAAACTACACAAAACATTATACTCAATAATGAAGTGATAAATGCATTCTCTTTGAGATCAGGAAGCAAGGAAGGATTATCCACTATCCTCCCTGCACTTCCACACAGTACTGGAGTTTCTAGCCAGTGCAGTAATGGAAGAAAGAGAAATAAGAGGTATAAGAATTAGAATGAAAACAATGGTACTATCATCATTCGTGAATAATGGGATTGTACATTAAGAAAATACAAAAGAATGTTCAGATAAACTATAATAATTAATAAGTGAGTTTAGTAATATATCTGGATACAAGGTCAATAAATAAGAACATTGTTTTCCAGCCAATAATTAGAATATGAAATTTTAAAATACTACTTATAAGAACATAAAAATATCAGATATCTAACTAAAGATGTTCAAAGTCACAAAGTATTATTGAGAAAAAATAAAGACATAAATAAATGGAGAGATGTACCATGCTCATTGATCAGAAAACTCAGTATCATAAAGATACAAATTACAAATTAATCTGTATTTTCAATGTAATACCAATCAAAATCCCAACCAGTTCTGGGTTTGTTTGTTAGCTTGTTCAGTCTTTGTTTTGGTTGAAACCTTGTAAGCTGATCTTAAAATTAACATGGAAATGCGAAGGACTGAGATTTGGCAAGTTATTCATGAAGAAAAACAAAATCAACGAATTTGTTCCACCAGATATAAAGATTTATATGAAGCTAAAATAAATAGTGTGCGACTGGCCCAATGATAAACAAATAGATTAGGGCAATAGAACAGAGAGTTCCAAAGCATAGTCTCACATTTATGAATACTTGATTTATGATGTGAGGAAAGGACTACTTTTTAATAAATAGCACTGGGTCATTTGGACATCCACAGGAAGATAAAGTAAAATATAACTTTTTACACATCTCATATACAAAATGTGTGATGTGGGTCAATAGAACTAAATATGAAAAGACATCAATAAAAGCTTTTAGAAGATAATACAGCAAGCTATCTTCATGATCTCAAGTTAAGGAAAGCGTTTTCAACAGACCCAAAACTCACTATTTCAAAAATTAATAAATTTGACAAAATTAAAATGAAGAACTTTTCATATATGTACACCTTTAAGAGAGTAAGAAGGCAAGTCACAGAGTAAAAGATATTTGTAATACTGAACAAAAAAGGGGGTGGAGACTTGAGCAGGAACTTCATAAAAGAGAATATCCAAATGGGTAATAAATATATGAAAAAGTGTTCAACCCCATTATGAGAAAAACCATAATGAGATACCATCCCATCCCATCCCTGTGACTAAAATTTAAAAGACTGAAAACAAATTGCATTATTAAGGAATCAGGCAAAGGGAATGGTGGTACATTTTTAAAGGAATATAAATTGGTAGAAGCATTCTACAAAATATGTTTAATATCTATTGAAGTTAAAGATATAAATTTCCAATTCCACTCCTAAATCTATACCCATCATAAATGTATGAATGTATGTACCAAGAAAATATTCAAGCATATTAATAACAGTACTGCTCCTAAGAGCCAAAATATAATAGCCAAAAACAGCATATAAACCAACTTTCCATCAGTAGTAGAAAAGATAAATTGTAGTGGATCGATAAAATGGAATACTATACAGCAATGAAAATGAACATGATGCTTAGTGAGGGACACCAGACACACACAAAAAAACATATACTATAGGATTCTTTTCATATAAAACAGTCAAAATAAAACCATGGTGTTTAGGTGGGAATAAAGAAAAGAAAGAAACTTATTGCAATAAAGTAGAAGAGTTGCTTATGAGAGGAAGGAGAGTGTTGTACCTGAAAACAGGCACATGGGGACTTTGGGTGCTGGCAGTATTCTATGGAAAGATGGAAATGTGGTGATGGTGAGACAGGTGTTCACTTTATAATTCATTTAAGTGTATACTTGTATTTTTTGGCAACAAATAAATACCTCCATAAAAATAAAGGACAGGATAAAAATATACAAGGAATATAGAAACAAAGAAATCAAAAGTGGCCAAGACAAAGCAGAATCAATTAATAGATACTTATTGCATGTTCACTATATATCACTCACTGTGCTAGGGGTCAGGATGATAAATAATGAGGAAAACAGATGTGGCTTTTGTCCTCATGAATTTTAGAGGAGACAGACATTAACCAAATAGTCATCCAAATAAATTCTAAACCATGATATGTCCTATGGAAAAAATAAAGAGCATGGTGCTAGAGCATGAAACAGGAAAACCTAATCTGGTCTTGGATGTCAGGGAAGATTTCCTATAGAAAGGGACATTTGAAGTAAGAGTAAAAAAATGAATATGAATTAATACATGTAGTTGGAGGAGAGTGTTTCAGGCAAAAGTTGAGGAGTATTTTTGAACAGCTCACAAGATCTTCAAGGCCAGTAGGGAGATAAAAATGGGTAAAGCAAAAAGAAAACAAAAAGGGTAAGAGTAGTAGGATATAGGCATGGGATGGGCAAGGACAGCAAGGAGAGAAAGCAGAGAAGATGGCTGAGTTTAGCATAACATTAAAAGAAGAAAATATATCATGACCAAGGAGGACTTATTCCGAAATAAGGAAGGTTAGCATTAGGAAATTTGTTACTAAATTATATCAAGTGATCAAAAGAAGTAATTTAGGAGAAAGAAATCTTTTTCTAAATTAGGGGATTATATAGTGTTGAATGAATCAGAAGATTTTCCACACGCATTTCTTTCTGAAAGAATTACCTGAGGAAATACTCTAGCAACATGAAACAAGTCCAAGAAAAAGAAAATTATATGAAAGAGTCTAAGTAAAAGAGAAAAATGTAAGGAATAATACAAAGAGTAGTAAGTGAAGATAAAAATTTATAATTAAAACTAAATAACTGTTGGTAAGTTAACTACTTTACTTAAGAAAATGTTAAAGATACAATGCCTAAGAAAGTTGGTACAGTATTAAAACACAAAAACAACAAAAATCTGTATATAAAATCCAAATAATTAAATTTTAAAAAGAGAGTGGGTGGTAGCCAGTAGAAAGGAAATAAAAGAGAAGCTAAGGAGCTTATTTTGTTCACAAGAGGGAGGTTATAAAACTGCTTAACTCGAGACATTGGTAGAAAAACATAGATTTCAAATATGTTTGTTAAGAATTTAAGGATAACCATTACAAAAATAAGAAGCATATGTGAGTGTGTGTGTACACATTATAGTGCTTTGGTAGCTATATATATATGTCTGTCTGTCTGTGTGTATCAGTGGGTACAACCACCAAAACACTAAAGAAAAAAATGGTATGCTCAATCCTAAGGAAAGCAAGAAAAGGAAAACAAGAACGCATGGTAAACAGAAAACATGAAATATAATGTCATGAACAATTTCAAACATATCAGCATTCACAATAAATATTATCTATATGTATTGACATGCAAACCTATTTGATAATACATATATAAGGAGAACTTGAGACTTCAAATTACTTCTCATCTTAAAATACAACCAATGAGGTTCTAAGGATTTTACTTGATAAGCATTATTTACTGGATAAGCATTATTTACTTGATAGGTCTTTCTTAATAGATATTTATCTTAATTATATATATATATTCATATAATATATATCAAATTTTATGATCTCCAGAGACTACAAATTTTTCTCAAACATCAACAAAATACTGACCAAACATTAAGTCACAAAAAACACAGTATTACTGCAAAAGGAATTATATATTTCATAATCTCTGACCATAATGTATGAAAACTTGAAGCTAAAAATGATAATATTATGAATGTGATTATAAGGAATTTATAAAACACTCTGGTAAATAATTCTTGGGTAAAAGAGAAAATTGAAGCTAAAAATACATTCCATTTAGAAAAAAATATCAATAAGTATATAATAAAACTTTTGCAATAAAAACTATACTCTGGGGAGAAAAAAATCACAGCTATAACTCTTTTTCTTTTTTCTTTTCAAACAATTAACTATTATTAACTCAAGTTAACTCAAGTAGTTAGAAAATTAAGAACAAATTAAGCCTAAAGAGAACATAAAAATTTTAGAAATTATTTGGTGTTTATGGTATAATCTAGTAAAGTGAGTATACTAGGACCCAGTAATTCCACACCTAGGTATTTTTCTTGGATAATCTTTAGCATGGATATACCAAGAGACAGATACATAAAATATACATGAAATAGTCATAGAAGCATTGTATGTAATAGCAAAATATACACATACACAAAAAAGAAAGAAACTGAAATCATCCCAAAGGTCTATCCACTATAGAATGGATAAATTCCATACATTTTTATGTTTGCATACTTGAATATTATATACTGTGTTTCATATTGGTATATTATATATTGCATAATTTTAATATTTTGTGTATTATATATTTGAACACACATTCCTATATTCTTAAAAGAAATCTCATACTCTAGGGAAAATAAGCTAAAGTACATACATTAATATGAGTTAATCTCAAAACCATAATGATGGGCAAAAAAGCAAGATGCAGAAAAATTCATACAATTTGATTTAAATTCTGTAAAGTTCAAAAACATAAAAAGTTAGGCAATGTATATTTTAGTGGTACATAAATAAATTCTAAAACTAGAAAGTCAAGGAAATAACTAAACCAAAATTCAGAAGAATATTTACCTCTCGGCAAACACTGAGAAAAGAGCAAATAGAGGGCCAAAAAAGACGGTCTACTTTTTAGACTCTGTGGTTAGGACACTCATATTATTAAATCATATCTATACATTGAATATGTACTTGTTTGTGTGTTATAGATTTCATAATTAAAACCATAAGCGAAGTATTTGAAGGAATAATGATGAATAAAAAACAAGAGCAGGAAAACAGTGAAATGGGAATGTAATACTAAAAGTTGATTGTATGAAAAAAATTCAATATAAGAGGCAAACCTCTGGCAACCCTAAAAAATGAAAAAGAGGAAAAGCACAAATCTACAACTTTAGGAAACAGAAGAAGAGCACAACCAAATATATGAAAGGGACATTTTGAAAACGTAAGACAAAACTATTTGCAATTCTTCAAATAAATGTCAAAATAATAATAATATGAATGGTTTATTAAATATAAATTACCAAAAAATCAAGGACAGAAAATACGAAAAAGAAATCGTCATTTAATATGTTATCAAAAACTGTCTCAAAAAACCTTCCAGACCTAGAAAATATCATAACCAACTTCCTTCAAAAACCATTCAAGAGAATGAAAGAAAAAGCAGATAAATGGGACCTATTCAAAATTAAAAACTTCTATGCTTCAAAGAAAGTGAAAAGCAGCCTATGCAATGGGAGAAAATATTTAGGAACCACATATCCAATAAAAGTTTAATATCCAGACTATATAAAGAAATCCTACAATTCAACAATAAAAAGACAAACCAATTATGAAACAAGCAAAAGATCTGAATAGACACTTTTCCAAAGAGGAAATACAATTGGCTAAAAAGCACATGAAAAGATGCTCAACATCAATAGCTATTAGGGAAATGCAAATCAAAACCACAATGAGATATCATTTCACACCACTGAAAAAACAGAAAACTACAAGTGTTGGATACGATGTGGAAAAATAGGGACACTAACTCACTGCTGGTGGGAACGTAGAATGGTGTAGCTAGCCACAGTGGAAGATGGTTTGGCAGCTACTCAGGAAGCTAATTATAGCTTGTGACTCCTCAATCCGCTACGGAAGAACGGAAAGCAGGGATGCAAACACATTTGCACACCAATGTTCATAGCGGCATTATTCACAATTGCCAAAAGATGGAAATAACCTAAGTGTCCATTAATCGCTGAATGAATAAACAAACTGTGATATATACATACAATGGAACATTATTCAGCTGTAAGAAGGATTGACGTCCTGATGCATGGAACAGCATGGATGAACTATGAGGACGTTATATTGAGTGAAATAAGCCAGACGCAAAAGGACAAATATTCTATGGTCTCACTAATATGCATTAATTGTAATGGGCAAACTCATGGAGTTAAAATCTAGAGCAAAGGTTACCAGGAGATAGAACAAAGGTGGAGAATGGGAAGCTGATGCTTAATGTGTGCAGAATTTTTAATCAGGCTGATTATAAATGTTTGGAAATGGATAGAGGTGATGGTAGCACACTGTTGTGACTGTAATGAACAGCGCTGATTTATGGGTGTGATTATGGTTGAAAGGGGAAGTTTAGGG
Source organism: Tolypeutes matacus (assembly GCA_026826555.1). NCBI lineage: Eukaryota > Metazoa > Chordata > Mammalia > Cingulata > Chlamyphoridae > Tolypeutes > Tolypeutes matacus. Next base: position 7,278,690 of record JAKSZT010010873.1, on the reverse strand, counting down.
TCATATATGTCAAGAAAAGGAAAACTAGAGGATAAGCTTAGGACTGTATAATATAGTGATCCTGGTTGTAGATAATAGTTACTGGTTAATAGTACAAATATAAGAATGTTCTTCCTTGAACTAGAACAAGTGCACATCACTATTACAAGGTGTTGATAGGGTGGCATATGGGAAAAAATAATGCAAACTGTGGACTACAGTTAACAGTAATATTGCAATACTTTCTCATCAATTGTAACAAAGGTACTGTACTATTGCTAGGGTTAATAATAGGATGGTTTAAGGGGTATGACATTTTTCTTTTTGAAGTAATGAAAATATTCTAAAATTGATTGTGGTTAAGAATGCACAACTCTGTGATTATACTGAGGGCCATGAATGTGCACTTTGGATGAATTGTATGGTGTGTGAATAAAATTGTTTAAAAAAATCATTCAAAGGAAAATTGAAATGTCGTATAAACTTCCTGAAAACAAGAAAAAATAAAAGATTAATCAATTAATTTCATGAACCCAGTTTATCCTGACATTAAAAACTTGACTAAATGCACAACACAGAAAGAGAACCACCAACTAATCACATTTAGGAATATCAACACTAAAATTCTAAACACACTCAGCAGCTGCCTGAACTTAGCAGAACAGTAAAAGAAAAAGAATGCATTGTCACCAGGCATGATTAGTCCAAAATGTGGAAAGTTAGCCTTAGGGAATCTGTTACTAAATTACATCAAGTGACAGAGAGGAAGATTTTAAGATTATCTCAATAAGTATCAAAAAAGCATTTAATAAAATGGCATATTCATTCCTTGTTAAAATGAAAACAAAAATAGGAAAAATAATACCTTAATATTAACAGATATTAATTAACATGAAAAATAATACCTACCTCATATCAATAGCCACTGCCTTAATTAAGGGTGAAACGGGGATTTTTATTAAATCAAAAGCAAGACAAGAATGTCTGGTATCATATTATTATTCAGCATTTTCTGGCAATTCTGGCTAATAAAGTAATAGTGGAAAATATATGAGGGTATAACCAATAGAAAGACCAGGTAAGATTAATATTATCTGAGGGTGATATGACTATCCACATAAAATTCTCAAAGGAAAGGAATGAAATAAATTAGACTAATAAGAATTCAGAAGGTGAACAGTTATGAAACAAATATTAAGAAACAACTGCCATTCTAAAATATAAACAGAAACAATAATAAATAATAAATGGAAAATGACCCTCTTTTAAAAAGCAACAAATATTTAAACTACCTAGAAATGAACTTAGGATCTTTATCAAGAAAACTTGACTTTACTATGGAACATAAAAGGAAGTTTTAATAAAGGAAAAGAAATATTATGTTCTTGAATGAGAAGACTCAATATTACAAAGATGATAACTTTCCCAAAGTGATCTATAAATTTAATGCTAATTAAAAGAAGAATCGTACTGGATTTTATTTCAGAACTTCAGCAATAGTAATAATTAAAACATTTTGAAAAGAAGAATTATGAAAGTGGACTTGAACTACTAAATAATAGAACATATTCTAAACATGCAGGAATTAAAACAGTATGGAGGGAAGTGGATGTGGCTCAAGCAATTGAGCTCCCGCCTACCACATGGGAGGTCCGTGGTTCGGTTCCAGTGCCTCCTAAAGAAGACAGCGAGCTGGCGCAATGGGCAGGCACAGCAAGCTGACACAACAAGATGACGCAATAAGAGACATAAGAAGAAGAATATAATGACAGACTCAAGAAAGCAGGGAGCAGAGGTTCCCGGTGCCTCCTAAAGAGGATGAGCAGGACAGCAAGCTGGCAGGCGGGCAGGTGCAGTGAGCTGATACAACAAGATGGCGCAACAAAAGACACAAGAGGAAAAACATAACGAGAGACACAACAAAGCAGGGAATGGAGGTGGCTTAAGCGATTAGGTGCCTCCCCTCCCACATTAGAGGTCCCAGGTTTGGTTCCCGGTGCCTCCTAAAGAAACAAAGAAGATGAAAAGACACAGCAAGAGCAAAACAATGAGGGGGTGGTAGAGATAAATGAATAAAATAAATCTTAAAAAAAAAAAAAACAGTATAGAAGAAAGCAGAATGCCCAGAAACAAATTCATTTTAACATATGTGATAATTTCATCATGATGATAAATCTGACGTTTCAAATCAATGGGAAAGTAATGAATCGTTCATTAAAAAGTGTTTTGAAACAATAGATTAACAATGGCAAAGTTCCTATTCCTACTTCACACAATAGAGCAAAACAAATTCCAGCTATAATAAAGATTTAAGGGCAAAAATTAAGCCATAAAATAGAGAGAGGAGACTGAACATCTATGATTTTATATCCTGGCATGAGAAAGTCCCCACTGCACCTCACCCCCTTCCAAGGAAGGAAAGGAAGAATGGGAAGGGGAGGAAGGGAAAGAGGGAGGGAAAAGAGAAGAGAAAGAAACCATAGAAAAAAAATATTTATCTGGCGTAACCGTTTAAGTTACTGTTAGTTAAGCAGTGGGTTGAAGCATCGGAAGCAGAAGCAGAAACAGAGACCAGAGTGGGCAGCGCGGAGAGGCCGAGGCATCCAGCTACAGAGCCCCGGCCTTGAAACCTAAGGGACTCTGCGCTGCTGGTTTCGGAACCTGCTTGGGATAAGTGGACCCTTTCCTCCTTCCATTCTCTCCCTTTTGGATGGGAGGCTGTCCTATGCCCTCCTGCCATTGTATCCTGGAAGCCCAAAACCTGATTTCTAGTGTCACGGGTCCCCAAACGGAGAGAAGTTTCGTTGCAGGCTGGACCATATCCAAAATCCCACTAATACCTGGTCTAAATGATTTAGATGATGAGATGGGGACTTTCTGAGGTGATCGTTAGAGGATATTTTAGACTTAGAGCTGATGCTAGAATGGGTTACCACTTTTGGGGATGGGGGGATGAGGCGAATGCATTTTGCACATGGGACAGATGTCAATTTTGTGGGTTGAATAGTGTCCTCCAAAAACACGAGTCCACCCAGAACCTCAGAATGTGACCATATCTGGAAACTGGGTCTTTGCAGATGTAAACAGTTGTAGATTTCAATGTGAAATCATCCCGCAAGTAGGGTGGCCCCTAAATGCAGTGAGCAGTACCATAAGACAAGGAGAGGACACACAGACACACAGACAAGAAGTAGAGATTGGTCTGATATGGGCACAAGCCAGAGAATGCCAAAGATTGCTAGAAGCCACCAGAAGCTGGGACAAACAAAGAAGAATTCTTCCCTAGAGGCTTCAGAGGCTGCATGGCCCAGCCAACACCTCGATTTTGGACCTCTGACCTCCAAAACTGTGAAAGACTAAACTTCCATTGTCTAAAGCCACCCCAGTTTGTGGTAATTTATTATGGAAGCCCCAGAAAAATAATATATTCTGCTTGAAAAAAAAAAAAAATCCACAAAGGGAAAAATCAACAACTAACCAGAAAGAAATATTAATATTTTTGTTAATGTATGTGATAGATAAGGATAAAAGCCCTCAATAGATTTAAGAATCTTGATATAGAAATAAGGAATGAAAAACACCTTTCAAATTGCATTTTTAATAATACCAGCAGTGTTGAGAGCCTGGTGAAGTAAGCAGGCCAGTCCCTGCTAGCGATATCCTTTCTGGAGGGCAAGCTCATCTTTTCTGAAGACAAGCACATCTTTCTGGAGAATAATTTAGCAATATTAGCAAACGTCTTTATAAAGGGCACACCCACTGACCTTCCATATCTAGAAACTTATCGTCAGGAAATTATCAGCAAAGTATACAAAGATTTATAAAGAAGGCTTACTTATAGCACTATTTAAAATATTGAAAAATTAGATACATATCCTGATTTTCCTAGTTTACAGTTTACTAAGGAGTGCTCTGTAAATTCGTGGTAAAATCCTTTTTTTTTTTTTTTTTTTTAATTTTTTAAAAGGTCAGTTTATAGGTCTGCATAAAATGTAGAGCGATTTCTCAACAAGTGTTATTGGAGTGATTTCTCAATAACATGGAGCCACTACAAGCAAGCCCTTCACACCAACCTCATTTCCTCCTTTAATAGGAATTGCAGAGTGGTATGTAAGGAAAATGACACCAATTTACAATATCTTGAAAGCAACAAGGCAGATGACAAAATCTCTCATATCATTTAGAATAAGACTATAAAATGTCAATAGCCTGAGGGGTAATGTCAGTGAAAATGGCAAAGGACCTCCAAAAATTCTCTCCTCCAAAAAAATCACTAACTGGCAAAAATTGTCAGAATCAGCTTCTTCAGAACTCTGGAAATTAACCAAACATTTGCAGCAATCCAGGGAGCATTTATTCAAGAAAAATGATGAATCTCGGTAAAAGCAATGAGCTTCTGGTATTTCTCACTTGCCCTATTTCCATTTCCACTTCACCAGCTCCATAGTAACCTTGAAAACCAGCAGCCTTACAGCCCCTGAAGGGGGGCAGAATGAGGTTGGAGTTCCTTTAAAGCCCCATCCCCAGACAACTATCATTATTACCTGGTGATTCCCTGGAAAACCCCACTATAAGGTGTTATTATTTGAGCTAAGTCAGAACTCCTCAGTGAGAACAACAGCCTTTTCCCTAGGAGTATTTGATGAAAACAACCAGAGGCAACTGATTAACTTTGCAGCTTCCTGAAGCAGGGGATAACAGCTGAGGCAAACAATAGACTAACCCAAATCTAAGGAATGAGATGTCCAACAAATTCCTAGGAATTTAGAAGGCCATGCACATGCCCAAGGCTGTGCACATCCTAACAAAAGACTAAGCTCTTATCCCTAGCTGACCCTGAGCCTCTGCACAAGCAGGAAGTGAGAGCTAAGGCAGAGCTGACAGCTGCCTGGTTAAGTATTGAAGGAATGCCCCCAAGATGCACACACAGCCCCTCAGCAAAAATTGGGAGATTTACTGATTCCAAGTATTTTTAAAAGTCTCTATCCAATTATTAAGTGGCCACTAAGCTAACTGAGTGCAGACTTCAGTGGCCACACACAACAAAGAATACAAACTTCACAGAATTAGTTCAGAAAAGTCACTAACTAAACAAACATTAGCTACTAAAACAAATGGCAACAACACAAACCCTGGGGGAGGGGGCGGATCTTATTTCCAGAGTTGCCATATTATATTATTTTAAATGTCCAGTTTTCAATTACAAATTACAAAACATAGAAAGAAACAACAATGTATGGCATGAACAAAGAGGGGAAACAACAATCAATAGAAACATCCCTGAGGAAGCCCAGATGTTGGACCTACTAAAAGATTTTACATCAGATATTTTGATATTTTAAATATGTTAAAAAGGAATTAAAAGGATGATGTCTAAAGACCTAAAGGAAAGTGTGAGAATGATGTCTCACCAAAAAGACAATATCAATAAAGAGATTAAAATTACTAAAAAGAAGAAGACGATGAGGAGGAGGAAGAACCAAATAGAAACTATGGAGTTGAAAAGTACAATAACTGAAATAAAAAATTCACTGGAAGAGCTTAGTGGCCGTTTTGAGCAGGCAGAAGAATCAGTAAGTCTGAAGATAGGTCTAGTGAGATTAGCTAGTCTGAGGAACAGAAAGAAAATATCAACAACAGAAAAATATTTCTAAGTGGACCCTTACCTAGCTGGAAGCACAGCTGAAGAGTACTGGTTAGCAAGTATGGTTAATTTGATCAGGGGTTTCTGATAGAGTCCCACAGGATTTCATGCTTGGCACTTGCTTATCCAACATACTTCTCTGTGTCACATAAAGCCCAGAAACAAAAAGTTCCCAGAGGCTGGAAAGAACATTCAATCAGGAAGGTAACAGAATCGAAATTCAAAATAATTTCAATAGCCTAAAAAGCAAGAATGTAAGAGGATGAAATTTAATAATGGTAAAATACACATTTAGGTTAGAAAACTGAAAAAACAAATATGATAGTACAAGCTCTAGATCCAGTACTTGGAAGTGTTAGTATAAAAAGAAATCCATGAGGCTCAAGAATCATATGACCTGGAAACGGATGTGGCTCAAGAGGTTGGGCATCCGTCTACCATATGGAGAGACCGGGGTTCGATCCCCGGTACCTCCCGGTTAAAAAAAAAAAACAAAGAATCATATGACCTGACAAAATAACAAAATGGTTTTTAAAAGACACTAAATATACTCTTTAATACACTTCCCTAGTAGTTTTCTTGTTGCTACCTTTTTAACTTTTTGCTGTCATTTTCTGATGTTCTTTTTCTAACTCTCTGAGACAAATGCTTAATTTATTCTTTTTGGTTTTTAACATATGTGCTTAAGGTTATGAATCTTCTTCCGGGTACCATTCTATCCATTTCCCAGAAGTTCTAAGATTAGTATTTTCATTCCTATTTTTTAAATATTTATTCTACAATTTGGAGTCTGTTTTTTTCCTGAGACTAAATTAGTTGAAAGCACTAAATTCATTAAAAGTCCAGTATCAAAATAATAAGAATGACCTTTGTTGATGAAACTAAGTTATTCTAGGTAATTCATTTAAAGTAAGGCATTAAATAGATTAGAGAATATCCATAGGAAAACAAGCAACAGGGTGAAGGTTTGGGAAAACATATGCACAGAGCAGGGGGAGAAATGATAATAATGCTTAACTGGGAGAAAAAGAGTCTGAATTTCTAATAGCCCAAAGCTTTTTAGAATACTGGAAAGACTTCTACAAGGACCACTGATGCTCTTGGTCCTGTGGACACATAGTACACAAGATAGTCATGACCCTGTCTCCACAAAAACATTCCTTAAGCAAATAAGTACAAAAAACAATTCACGATTACAATCATCAGTGCTGTAGAGGAGATACACAGGATGCAGAGAGATTAATGCCAACAAGGTATTTATCCAAGATCTGGAGGCACCCTATTAGGTCAACATTAGACTTGAAAAGTGAGGAAAGTGACACACTAGATAGAAGAAATAGTATGAGCAAAGGTCCTGAGGCAAAGGACATTTGGATAAACTGAAGAGTCAGTGAGTCTGGTACTCAGAGAAGAAAAAGGAGAGTGGTATTAGTCAAAACTGGAAAGGCAAGCATGGGTTAGATCATGTTAAGCATTTGGGACATTTGCCCCAGAGCAATGGGAGGCCATTGAAGGCTTTGGGAAGAAAGTGACATGTTTAAAACAACCTTTTCAAACTATCTCTTTGGATATGGTATAGGATTAAAAGGAGGCAGAGAGGAAATGCTGGGAGTCCAGTTAAGAGGCTATTGCTTAATCCAGATGGGAGACAGGAATGGCTTGGACTAGGGGGTATCAGGGGAAGTTGAGCTAGTTAGGAAATTGATCTGATAGGTCTGGGTGACTGAATTCACTGCTCTTTCCAACAGGTAGAAATTGCACTAAAAGGCAAACTTTGGCTCATTATAAGAAAGCATTTTCCAAGAGTCAGCACTATGTAAAAAAAGCAGAAGATGCTACTCTTCAAAGTAGTGTGTCTGCTTTCCTTGGGAAGTTTCCTATAATGGGCTAGGTGATCATATATGAACAATGGACTGGGTGAAAATTCAACTAGATTACATCTATGATATTCCCACCTCTACGGCTCTTTTGCTAAAATCAATAGAAATGTTCTGGCCATCTAAACAATTCAGTGTAAAACTTCTAGGAGAGAAATAAGTTGTGTGTGTGTGTGTGTGTGTATTACCTCCTGTTTTCCTCTCTACTCAAGATGAGAGTTTCTTACAGTCAGTCCTTTATAGCTTGTCATTCAGATGGTGAAAAAATAGAGTTCCGTATCTCTTTCTAGTTCTTTGTATTCCTTTATATGTTGGTATAGATGTTTCTGCTCATTTAAACATATTATGCTAAATTTAGACAATATTAGTAATACTTATGCCCTGTTATTATGAAAAAAAGCCAAGTGTGGAGACCTGAGATTATTCACCCAAGATGCCTGGCTTTTTTGAGCCCACAGCCATATACCGAAGGCACCACTGTCCACCGGACACCAAACTGTAATTACAGCACATGGTAGTAAAGAGTGAGTTTCAAAACACTGTCCTTGCCAATTCCAGCCGTGAAAGGGTGCAAACACTACACCAACCAAAACACACACACGTAAAAATGCACTGAGGTTCGTATGTATGCGAGATGAGACGGGCCAAGAAATGTTACCAACTTCCCACAAAACCAGAGTCTTCCACTCCACGCTAAAGCCCAGTAAAGGCAGATGCTTTCCGTATCTATGCTGAACTGCTTCCGCCATCAGAAATCATCGGGTGGAAGCGCCACTCTTACTGAGGCAGCGGGGCCCGAAGCACTAACACGCATCTGCTCAGACGGCGCCGGCGGTCGCCTCCCCATCCTGCCTGCTCAGCTCCCAGAACGTGCACGGGCTGGCCTACGCAGCCCCTCTCTGGAACACTGTGACATAAACAATCGTGTTTCCATGCTATAAGCATGGGAAAGCGGGAGGATTTTCCTTTTTCCTTTTCTTGTTCTTAATGCAACATTTACTGACCTATACCTGGCATTCTGTGCAAAGCACAGGTGCAAGAGAGAGCAATGAAAGAAGTACCAGCTGGCAACAAAAGGAGGCAAATTAGAAGGAAAATCGGAGGCATTTTATAATTTCTCAAGAGATGAGTCATGGCACCTTGGATGACCTGGTTTAAATCCTGGTTTACCACCTGGTGGCTGCAAGCCTGTTTCTGAATCATAAGATGGGGAAAATACGAGTACTCATCTCAGAGGAAGAATTAAATGAGATAATGTATGTCAAGAATTTAGCAGTTTCTGGCACAAAGTAAACACTCATTAAATGCTATTATTGCTCTTTATTACTATTATTAATATTATTTTATATGAGAACATAGGCAATAGCAATTCAACAACTTGTCTATGCATTGTTCAGTGTCAGAAATTAGGTTTCTTCAAAAGATACACAGCAAGTTATTAAGTCAACAAGCAAATGGCATTTGTACCAGCACCCCAAAGAGTCAAAACTATAGACACGATCACAGAGTGGATGGAGGGGTGGGGGCAATAAACAAAAGAAATGCCTCAAGATAGCAAAGACTTTTGCCATCTTTGCCATATTTGATAAGCAAAGAAAAATAATCTATGATTTTCTTCATAGTCCTAAAATATACATCAATTCAGAAAGAAAATCAGGTCTATGGTTTGAAGAAAGGGCCACATGTTTTTTATCCTAAAGGCAGCATGTATGGCTTCCTTTCTCTTCCTAACAGCTGTAAGACCCTTACCAAAGTCTATTTCACAAGGCTCCATGTATAATTGAAGACCATATACTTCACAGTGAACACGGTTTTAGATGGAACACAGACAAGCAAATACAGAAATGTAAATATGAAGATACTTGAAATTTTAGCCCTTTACTCTTTAAAGCCACAGATGTTTTGGAATCCATTACTTGATCTGAATTCCAACAGTTTCTAAGTAAGATTAGATTGTCAGAAAAAATTAGAAAGATACTAGCTGCTCCCTGTGATATAACTGTGATATAACTCCAGGACTGTGGTGCCTGACCCCATTCTCTTTTTTCTGTCCCCATTCTTCATCAGCAGTGGAGTGAAACAAGACTCAAGGCAGTGCTGAGCCTCGTTGGTCTCCTTTGCAAAATCTTGCATAAGAAACAATAATGACATCAAGATTTTCAAGGCAACTATCCAGAATATCCCAGGAAGATACTGTCTGTGTCTTATGATTGTACACTCAGATTTTAGTGAAGACAAATAGCCAATTTAGCCTCTCAATTATGTGTGTCCTGCGATGCATTCTTTGATCACTTGTTGGAGATGTTAGTGAAAGACTCAGGAGATTACTTCAAAATTTCCAAGTAATAGCAAGATTTAGCAATCCTCTGAATATGAGACTGCATTATCTTTATTAAGACAAAGCTAGAGTCTATCAATGAATTATCCTTACATGAAACTAATGTCCACTGATTAATTAATCAATAAAGACACAAAACAGACTCAAGAATTACATGCCCTTAGGAAAATTGTAAGACTGGAAAAGCTTTCAAACATTTTGTAAAGAAATCTGAGATAATTTTCAACTCTTTCATGTAAATGAAAGACCTTATATTAATTCTTTCATTAAACAGATTATTTTTTGAGTCTTACACTGTGCTAGGTGCTATAGAAGGAACAAGACAGACAGAACCATTGTCTTCAAAAAGCTTACAATCCAGTGGGAGAAATATACAATAAGCTATTAAATTACAATATTTTAAAGTGAGTGCTATAAGAAAAGAAGCACAGGGCTCCGAAAGAGTCCAAAGAAATCATGGAAGCTTTGCCAAAAGCAAAGTTTAAAAAGAGACCTGAAGGATGAATAGGAATGAAGCAAAAAAAAAAAAAAAAAAACCATGGTGGTTGTGGTGATGGAGTGCCACAGTCCCTTGGAAAGATAGGATTAAAGAAAAAAGTTAAGACACTGTATGTTCCCCATTACATCAAGACACATGATATAAGCCAAAGACTATGACACCTGACCCCATTTTTCATCACCAATGAAGTCAAACAAGACTCAAGGTTTGACTTGAGTGACCTCACTGGACATGATCATTCTGTAAAACCACAACCTCTCTAATAAAAAAAGGAGAAAGAATGGAAGATTCAAGAAACTAAGATTAGGTCTTTCTGGATAGAACATATGCAGAGAAATAGTAAGAGGTGACCAGGGTTCAAATCACAAAGTGCTTATGTATGACTTAAAGGTATTTCATCAAGATACACACAGGATAAAACGAGAATTTCAGAAAGATCCTTGTGAGTGCAATGTGAAAAATAAATGCAAATGCACAGGAATAGGTACAGAGAAATCAACTAGGAGGTGTTGGAGTGACCTGCACAGTGGGCTATGTCTCCTAAGCTACGGTGATGATAGTGTATATAAAGAGGAAAAGATGAATTCAAGAAACATGCAACACAAAAATTCAGCAGACCACATATGGTATCTGGGCAAAATGGAGGTCATATTTCTAGCTTGGAACTGGGTGGATGAAGGCACTACTGAAGCTACGAACCCAGAAGGAAAAGCAAGTTTTGCAGAGAAAGATAATAAGTTCAACATTGGATACTTTGAGTTTAAAGGACCCAAATGAAGTTAGATGGATAGTTCTGGAGCTGAAGAGAAAACTCCAGATGAAAGTCAGAGTTGGAAATCATCCGCAAGGTCCCTGAAGCTAAAGGAGTAGATGGTTTCACTCAAAGGAATGTGTGCAACAAGAGAACAGAAAATCTGACATAAAGCCTGAAGAAGCTCTAAAATTTAGGGTGCAAGCAGAGGAAGATGAGGACACAAAAGCAACTTAGGAGCAGGAGAATGAGTTGAAGAAAACACTTCAAGAATAAGCGGTGGACACCCAACAGAAGTTAGAGCATCTGAAATATGTCCCTGCGTGTGATCCCTGCACTCCATGTTCATGTGAGGGGTCAAGGCAATCACAAGCATGATCCTAAAATGTGGCCAGTCTGTCAGTACTCAAGACCAGGCTTCTTCAAAAAGTGATCAAGTGACAGATGCTGTCTTTGGTGAGGCACCAATAACCTAAAGTACAACCAAGATGGCAGATGTGTGTTTGAGGAGATCCATAGTAGACAGACTCACCAATCAGTGAACGGCAAGGAGAGATGGTGTTGTGGATACAGTGATACTGCACCCAAGTCCTCTCTCTTCAGGGCCAATGTGCCCATCCCCCCAGTTTCTAGGAATTCCCTGCCACCAAAGGTTAACAGATGTGTCCCTCAAAGGGAAATGCCCTCTGTTGCAGGGAACTGCCCCATCCAAGGATATGCCCCTTCCTGAGAGCAGCCAATGACTGACTGGCACAGGGATATGAGGCCCTGGAACCTCTGGCTTCAATTTGGAACGTCTCTGAAGAGCCATCCCAGCTCCAGAGCTCCCTGTAGGATCAGCTGGGACCTCACCACAGGTCAGCTTCACCATCAGTCCTGTCTTGCTACCTTCCTTAGGCGTATCTCCCAAGAGCACTCCCTGGTAAACCCCCTGCATACTATTCTCCATTTCTGAGTCCATTTTCAAGCAGCCCAGTGTAAAACGGACAGTGTGTATCAAACTGGGCCAAGCCACTGGGGCTAGAAAAGAAGTGGAGCTGCAAATGGCAGCTGCAGCTGCAGTTGCAAACCATAGGGTGGTCTTTGTGTGTGCTTGGTGTGAAAGGGGCTCTCTCACATGTAGGACTTTACAGAGAATGGTCACGCTCAACCCAGTCTTCACCAATCCTGAGGGACAAAGACTCAAATGTTCCAATTCACTTTAAGAGACTTTTGTTACCCAATAAATCTGTACAAGATCTGGTGGAAGGCAAAATGGGAAACTTGGATTTCAAGAAAAATCTGGAAGAATCTCTTTAGCAAGGGGAAAGACTAAAGGAGGCTCACTCAAGAGAATAAAAATGTAGCCTAGAAGCAGAGATTTCTGACATCCTCAATATTTCATTCAGCAAATATTTACTGAAAGGTTACTGCAATCCCCGTAAAATGCCATGAGCTGGGATACAATCATGACTAAAACAGTCTTGGTCCCTGCTCTCTCAGAGTGTACATTCTAGCAGAAACTGGTGGAGTTCAGCAATGGAATCCATTACCCCAAACAAATCTTATAAGGAACCCTAACACACAAAGACGGATACAGGTGAGAATTTCTTCCGTAAATTTAACTCATGTCACTTTCCATCACCGAGTTAAGATGTGCTTGTGTGATGAGAAAACAATCTTTGATTTGCCACGAAAAGTAATTGTAAATGGTATCAGGTTTGGTTTGGTTTCATCTTATCATTTTGCCTGGAAATTTCTGTACACTTCCTTTTAACAGATTCAGAAGTCTTAAAGAAGAGTACGAGGAAATGTTTGTTTCAAGATTAAACCTTAACATATAACAACTGTTCACATTCCTTCTCTCAAATTTAAAAATCAGGGTGGAAGGACCTAGAACTCTCAATAAATCCCAGCTCTGACCCTTATGCAATATGAGATTGCAACGTGTTCAACATTCAGTTATATTCACACCTGATTATTATCCCAGGTCAACAGCATTCACCAACCATCACCTGAACCTGGAGTGGCATTTGAGTGGGATGTGCTATGTTGCAAAAAGTATATTTGATTGCACAATTTTACATAAAGAGGCATGCATAGACCTCATACTATACAGACACTGCAGCACTACAACCTTACTAAAGGAGGATATTTACAGGTGTTCAAGTATATGCCCAGATATAGCAGAAAAAGCTGTGTTCTGAGGTCTGCTCACAAATCTTTCAACATACCAAACACTCCAATGAATTAAAAATCTGATATACAACCACATATAGACGTGGGGTTTTTTAAATCATTACATTCTAAATGATAGCTTAAAAGATATTCATGGCTGTAGCTCCAGCTCTTAGTACAGTTCTAGGCACACAGTTGATACAAAATAAATATTTGATGGTCAGGTAGATTATTGAACATGAGTCTTTTTAAACAAAATTTAAATCCAGCATTTGTATAACCTCCATAGTTTGTTAGAAAGGCCCGTTGGCAAATAATTTTTAAAACACTGGACAAGAAGACAAGGAAATGAAAATCAAGGAGGAAAATTCCCTATCAGGAACCTGAGAACAGTATGGCTGTCTCTCGGTGGGGGGAGTCCTACTGCGGCAGTGTTAATTCTTCTCTAAATCACTTATAAAGCAGTGCGGCAACATAGCAACCCTGGGGGATTCTGGGGAAGACGGAGGCACTGGAGTCAAGGGTGAATATTCTGGGAACAGTGTCTTTCGTAAGAGAAAGTAGGATATAAAACGGTAAGCAATTGACTCTCTGAGGTTTCTCAGGAACCCATCATTGTATAATGGCCTGGGCAACTGACGGGCCTTCCACTGGAGCACTCTGATATTGGAGGTCATGAATTTATCCACTGGTTAAGGCTAACTGGGCAACAATGGTGGGAGAGAATGAGCTGAAGGAAGAGACAAGAAGGGGTAGGTCAGGACAGAGAGCAGCTACTCCACAAACCCTACCATTCACTCAGCTACCAGAGCCAGAGGCTGGCTCAAGGCAAGGGTGGATTTCAGATCCTGGATGGGACTGCCCTGGAGGCCCAATCCCACGAAGGCCAGCCACTCCAAGCACTGCTCCACAGGCCTCCAGTCTGATGGAACACCAGTGTCGGGCGGGTTCTTGGAGTTACCAGTTGTGGCCCAGAGCCTGGAGCTCTAGGTTTGCCCCTCTTCACACAGGCATACAAATTATGGTGACCGTTACTAAAACAACAAGGAGTTTATTTGAAGCAGCTATAGACTCAATCAGAAGAAGAGGAGTTTGCAAAAATTGAAGAGATCTCATTGTACAGCAGAGGCAACTAACATTCAAAATAAAGATTTGCCTAACAGCCCAGTTATCAAATGGTAGAGTCTAAACAAGAACTCTGACAGTGTCAGTCATGGTCAAACAGAGAAGCAGAACCAGTGGGAGACTGATATTAAGAGATTTATTGCAAGAAACTGGCATATACGATGGCAGGCCTGGCTAGGCAAGTCCAAGATCCATAGCACAGGTAATCAGCAAGGGCAAACTGGAACTTTCAGGCACAGGCTGAAGTTGTTACCCATTGCAGAACTCCTACATCTTCAGGGAAGCCTCAGTTCTCATATAGCCTTTGGACTGATTGAATCCAGCCCTCCCAAATTACCTAGGATAATCTCCCTTATTTAAAGTCAACTGATTGTAGACTTTTAAGCAAAAATGTCTTTACAACACCATCTAGAAGTGTCTGATTGACTAACTGGGGACTGTAGCCTAGCCAAGTTGACTCATCAAAAAGACTAGCACATTGACTTATCAACAGCACCAAGTAGTATTCTGCCCACCCCTCCTCTCCTCTTAGAGGAACGATGGTGTGACAAACCCTTAAGGAAAGAGTTTATCTCCTTGTCCTCAACCTGGCAAGACCTTATCCTTGAGCAAAGCTTTTTTAGGAAGGTTCTGTATAACTACGTTACACATATTCCACTATTTTCCTCCAGCAAAATTACTAAAGATGTCAAACCCAACTGTTATCGGCCAATTGGAGAGCAGTTTGTGGGGTTTATGAAAAATCGCTTCTTCTAAGAATGTAGGTCCAATAACCAAAAGTCTTACACCACAATGTTGTGCTCCAAGTCAAACAAGGTATTAGAGGATATGGAGAACGGGGAATGGAGATGGCTGATTCGTTCTCCCAATGCATTCCTGGATACCACATTCACACTCTTCTCACCATTAAATCCAAGACTGTTCAAAGAGTTGCCCATATTTGATGTCTCTATACCTATATTCCCCACAGCCCCCATTCTTCATCACACTGCAATCAAGCCCTCTCCCACCCACCAACACACTCTATGGAATAGAGCCTCCCAAAAGTTAGAAAGGACTTACTGGTTGTTAAATCCAAAGGACACTGTTGACCATTCCCACTTTCTTAAAATGCAGTTTTCCACTGGCTTCCTTAACAGCAAAGCTTCTTGTTTTTCTTTCTTCCTCTCTTGCAACTCCTTGTAAGTCTAATCTTCATTTGCTTTTTTCATCCCTTAAATGTCCATTTTCCCCAGTACTCCATCACTGGACTCCTCCTTATGTTTATACACAGTTTTTTGGCTGTCAATGTTATCTATACTCTAACAATTCTCAATCTCTTATCTCCATGCCAGCTATCTCTCCTGAGAATAAGGCTCCCAAAGTCCTACTTCTATGAACATCTAAACCTGGATGTCCCATAAACACTCCAAATTCATTGTCCTTTCTACCACTCCTACTTCCTTCAACCAACACTTCTTCCTGGGTTCCATATCTCAGCAACTGGTTCCACCATCCACCTAATGGACTAAAGTAGAAATCTAAAAAGTTATCCTTCAATTCTTGCCTTTTCTTCGAGCCTACTTCAAGCTTTATTTGAGGGAAGGGGAGCACAGCTAAAAACTACATTTCCCAGATTCCTTTGCAGCTAGGTATCACCATATAATTATGTTCTGACCAATGAGATAGAAGCGGAATTGTATGGTACTTCCAAGAAGGCTGTTTATAGAGAGATAACTTAAATCTTGCCCTTCCCTCCTTTCTCATTCCTCTTCCCGTTCAAGATGGCTAGAGCTCCATGGCCACCTTGGACCAAGACGTGGCGCTGAGAACAGAACCCACAAGCTGAAGATTAAAGAGCAGAAAGACGGAGCCTGCGACCCTGAGAACTTTCCAGTGTTATCACACCAACCCTGGACTTCCTAACTCCAAGTTTATTTAATGAAAGAGAATAAACCACTGTTATTTTGTATTTTTTAAATAATATGCAGTTTAACCTAATCTTGGCAGATAAACCAAATTGTATTGATTTTTTTTTAATCTTTCTCTTCCACCCATGTCTCTCATCCCCACTACCACTACCTTAGTTCCAGCCACCATCATCTCGTTTCAGTTACTGAAACATGTTAACTGGTCACCTTGTCTCTAGTTGTCCTCCAGTCTAAACCACTGTCCGTTTCTGATGGGCAATCTGATGATACATATTGATTATGTTAAAAATGTTCCCATACTTCAAGCTAGTAATTCCATTTCTCAAAATTTATCCTAGGGGAAATAGTAAGATATGCATACAAATAATTATGTACATGGATGCTCATGTTAATACTAGTAATTAATACTAATTTACAAATGGAAAAAGCTCGATGTCCAACAACAGGGGATTAGTTATTGGACAAAAATGATGTACCTATTCAAGGAAAAATTAACCTGTCGTTAAAATTCACAATATAGAATAATATTTTAGGGTAAAATATATAGGCTCATGATCTATATTGCTAAATGGCAATATAATATGTTATAGAATAATATACACTGTATGTTACAATTTGGATTTTTAAATTATAAAAATATGTATAGAAAACAATTCTTAGTTTTGTATCTACACTCAAAAAAGTTAACATTAAATTAATTCAGACATCACATTAGTATTTACTGAGCAACAATTATGTGCTAAATGAATAAAAATCACTATCTCAACTATAATTTTTATTTATTCCTTATGCTCATATTTCCCAAAGATGCAACAATAAACATAAATTGCTTTCAAAACCAGAAAAGACAATAAATATTTGTAATAAGTCCTTCAAATAGGACCACGTTCATCCTCTAGTTTAAATTCCTCTATAGCCATCACCTCCTCAGGGAAGTCTTCTCTCAATCCCTCAAGGATAAATCATGTATCTTTCCATGCTCCTGGAGAACCCTGTCCTCCCCTGTCCTAATACTTTCCACACTGCACTGTAAACGGCCTGCTCTCTTAACTATGTCTCCCACCAGACTGTAGAGTCACAGAGAACACAATCTCTTTGTCTTCCCAGTGCCTGGCATATACTCAGTGTTCTGAGTAAGAAATGAAAGACATGAATAACGGTGCTATGAATTCAGACACACCTATACTCTCACCTCATCTTCTAAGAGATGCAGAAAGACCCAAATCCTTGGAAACTAAATGCGACTCTCCAATACTTGAGATCTTCAATAATTCCTATGCCTGAACCATTTCTTAGCAATTGTCAGGCTGCAAGAAGACACATAACCCCTTTTTCAAGGCCCATTTAAGCTCTTGAAGAAATGACCTTATGACTGACATAAACATCTACTTGAAAATAAGGTGATGACTACCCAAAGGGGACTATTTAAAATAACTTTCAAAAAGTGGGAGACTCCATACATATGTTCAATATTCCAACTCAACTGATACTTTATCTCTGAAATTTTTGCTGCTTCAAATACTGGTACAGAGGCTCAAGTTATATCATATACGATCTTTTCTACTCTACAACACAAGTTCTTGACAGTAATTATTTCAGATATGATTGATAAATAAGGGAATGATGTCAGTATAACAAGTAAGTCACGTTAGTTCATCTGCGACTCTTCCCAGCTTGCTAATATTTTGAAGCAATCATAAATAAGCATTCTCACAAGGAAAGATTGAATATACGAAGACTTAGAACAAAGCTGAAAATGCACATATGTGCCTTTCTTTAACGTGAGTAGTAGCTGATTTAGTGGCTCCAAGAACCACTATGCTTTCCATTCTGTTAACCTATATGGTGAAGCTGCAAGTGTAGACGAAGAAACTTCATTCTTATATGGATGAATGAAGAAGGCTATGCCCTGGACCAGATTTTAATTTGGATGGCAATAATCTATTAATAATCAATTAGCAGTGAATGTCCTGTGCGAGCTACAGAAAGAAGGAAGAACAAGCCCAAATTGAAGGCTGGATTGACTATTAAGTGCCAATACCAACTGGCAGACAATTAACCGAGCTGTAGTTTTATAAGAATTGTCTTGGTTTTTTTTAATGCTCTGGTTACTAAGTTCCATTGGTTTTCAGTGGTCTGCCTCAGTCCTGTTTTTCCTATAAACCCTGCTATTTTTAGTATATGGTATTGCAGAACATGATACACATACGGTATAACAGCAGAAATGCCTGTGTCCATCACTGTAGCAGGGTCAATTTTTATCTAAATTTCTTTCATCAAAACTAAAATTATTCTATTTGTTATTGCTAATTGTTTTATTTGTAATGAAATAAAAATAATATTTCCTTAAATATTATATAAATACATGCAAATAGACAGAGACAGACAGACAGACAGAGAGAGAGAGAGATGTTGGCATGTATACATGTATATTAATGCCCAAAGAAAGCATAAGGCATTCTGCAACCTTTTAAAATAGAATTTTGGGAAATATGAACTCAAGGTTGACAAGCACACAAAGGAAATATCACTGTCAAGACCATCTCAATAAATTTCAACTTGACCACTACTAACTCACTTAATGGATATACAGAATTCCCTTTGAACATTTCTGCCAACGAAGTGGAAACCTCTTCATAAATGCCTGCTAATCACAGGAGAGGGATTGGAAAACACCAACACAAGAAAAGCCACATGGTTCAAGCTTAAATGCATGCAGTCCTTCTAATGAAGGCCAGTCCGGTTCTCCAGTATGGGACCCAGTAGCACTTGCTAACAGAGAGAGACATGAATCACCCCTACACATGGCTTTACCACCACCAGGAGATCATGAGCTGCGGAAGAAAAAAGAATAGAGGGTATCGCTTAACATGAGGCTACATAAAGGGGTCACCCAAGGTGTGTACTTAACTCAGTCTTCTGTTCACTGACTCGATAAACAAGTATCTGAAAGTCAAGGGGCTGGGGTCACAGAGATGGCCAAGACAACAGAACTGGGCTTCTTAATGCACCAACTATGTCTTCCTGATACCCCAACATCTCAGTGAATAATTGACTAGAACCCTGGGGTTGCAAACTGTAATACCTACTGGAGCCATGGAAGTAATGTAAAATAGTAAAGCAGAATGGGTGCATGGCAATAGAAAGTGTGGGGAGAGTGAAAAACGAAAGCCTATATGCTTCATCTAAAGGTACTGAAATCCAGTCTTCACCATCACCGAGGCAAAGCAGTCTATAGCCCAGACCTGCCTCACAGGCTGCCAGTCCACGTGTTTAGAAGAATGCAGACCAGAACATCTGGCTAAGGACTTTCACTTTGTATTCAGAAAGATGCCTGACTGTAAGAACCACCAATGGTTAACAGCATGTTCCTATGGGGCCATAATACACCAAAAGATGAGGAGAAAGCTGATGGAGCAACAAAGCAGGACGATCCATCAAGATCCAAAACTGGAAGCTGAGCTTGATTCCACGTTTCTTCCTTATGATTGAAGAGTCCCGTTACATAAAGTTTTCATTTCCTGGCGTCTTAAAAATCAGCACCTATTTCTAAAGAATGCTATTTGAGAGCGATTAACTCTTTACAGCTCTTGCCCCAAATTTAATTGTCTGAAACACCAAATCACACCTTCACCATAAATGGTCAAAGAGAATGCCAGCAGACACATAGGCGAAATATATCAATTACAAATGTATTTGTTCTTAGCCCACTCAAAATATGGTTTATTGGTTAGAGGTTACAAGAAGCTATTTTATATAATAATAATTTTTAAAAATATAAATATTTTATATAAATAATAATATTTAATGCAATACCATAATTTAGTATGAGATGTTTTCTTCCAGGTTTTTTTTTTTTCGTTCAAGGTCAATCAATGTACTGGATATTCCAAGATTTGTCCTAAATCAACATCCTATTGTGTAAGCGCACAATAATTTTACAGCTAGAAATATATGTGCTAAATGTACAGTCAGCACTTCTTAATTATTTTTAAACCTACATTTGAACAACAAATTAAATTCCTGGGTCTATGTTATGTAACATAGACCCAGGCTACAAAATGTTGACATTCATTATATTCTTGTAATACAATTTAGCTCTTTTAGTAATGACTATGCAAATAATCAGCCAAGGGAAAACCATTTTAAATCTAGTACAATTACCTACTATCACAGAAGTAATTATTATTATTGTCCTGCTTATTGAACTTCAATAAGAACTCTTGAGGTGCTAAGACAGTTCCAAGGCTGTTGTGAAAACTCCCCTCTTAACAGACTCATTCAGCGACTACAATTACCAATGTTAAGGAGGGCAGTTTCAGGTCAACATGAAACAAGAAATTATCCCCAGAAGGTCCATAAAGTTCCTAAGTTCAAATGGGGAAACACTGACGGCTCCTAATATGTCCTGTTAACACGCCTTCACGATGCCACTTTTCACCCAGGCGGGGACAGCAGCTCAAAGATGGTTCACTCTTCATGGGCAGAAAAATCCATGATCCCAACGAGATGAGTTTGGTCCTTGAACAATGCCTTCTCTGAGCCAATGTCCCTTGCAGGTTATACTTGGGGAAACTCAATCAAGCCTCCCATTTTAAATTCAACTTTAAGTTCCAGAAATTGCTCCACCATCTTCAACTTTAAATTCCAGAAACTGCTCCACCATCTTGAAACCAACCAAGGCACTTGGGCAAGCCATAGGCCATCATAGCCAAAGTTCCTCATCAGGTTTCTACCCAATGTCATCTCTATTATGATAGGGATGGAGTAAAGAAGAGGGTAACTTGCTTTATTCTTTCAGGGAGCACTAAGATCCATCTGCCCCTCTCGAGCCCACTGGGTAGCAGCACTCCATGGCTGGGCCTGGCCACATGCAGGACCACCTCAGAGACCCAGCACACAGGGGCCTCGCTGCTGCCTGCCTGCCAGGCACTCTCCTCTCACATGGCAGTCAAGCCATCACTGAAAAAGTATCAGCTGCCCACAAGGCCCCAGAAGAAGCAGCCCATGGGAGCCATGTGGCCTTTGTGGGACACAGGAGTTCCCCCCCACACCCCACCCCACCACCACCATCTACCCAGAAAGCTAAGTCCACCCCTTTGGGCGCTCATCTCCATTTGGCCTAGAGCCTGGAGAACCAGAACTAGTGTTAACTGCTGTATATTCAGGAGAGTCTGGGGTCCTTGGAGAATGAGCAGGCTTCTGGTTGAAGATGGCTGGTCTCTTCGCTCCTTTATCCTGAACCTTCTCTTGGGGACCAAGAACTCCTCGGGAGCTTTCTCCCCAGGGTGTGGCGGCTGCTTCTTGTTTTGTCCACCTGCCGAGAATCCCAAGGCAGGTATGGTTGTGTCCAGAGCTAGCTAAGCCCTAGCTAGAGCTCCCCGCAGGCCATGGTGGGTGTTTCTCCATTGTTCCAAAGACGCCAGCCAAGCGTCTTCCTTGACCACTTTTGAGATGCTTCCAGAGTATCCGATGCTGGCCACTCCAGAACCTGTGTTCAGGAGACAGGTACCTGCTGGAGGTGACGCGGAATGTTGACAGCAGGGCTCATATCCGAGGTCCTCTAGCAACGTGTATCCACCCACCTCCGACTTCCATGTTCTCTTTCCTCCCGAGCGCCTTCTGCAGCGCCCCCTTTCGCCCCCAGGAGGCATGACACCCGCAAAGTCCACCCCCACGCCCCAGCCCAGAGGTCTGGAGCCGGTGGTCCGGGCAGCAGGTGGGGGGAGAAGGGAGGTGGCCTGGTGGCCCCGAGGGGCAGTCTGACGGGGTGTGCCGCCCCCCACCCCCCGGCCTCCCGCGAACCCCCTCCGCAGCCCCCGCAGGACCCCGCCTCGCCCCCCCCGGACTCTGCCCCGCCCGCCCGCCACTTCCCCTCCCGCGCCCCCGGCCCAGCCCGGGCCGCGCCCCCCGCCCCGCGCCCCGCCGGCGCGCCACGGCCCCCCGCATTCCCCGCACGTCCGGCGCCGACTTTTACCTGTACTTTCTGCACTCGGGGCGGCTCGTCGGGCGAGGAGCACCTCCCGGGGACCGCTACCTCCCCCGCCCCGGCTCCGCCCGGCTTCCTCCTTCCCCTCCAAGGCCGCAAAGTAGATGGAGTGAGAGAGTGGGAGCGAGAGAAAGAGAAAGAGGGAGCGGGCGCGGGGCCGCGGGCGGGCTGGGGCGGGCGGCGGGCGGCGCGCCCGGCCCCCGCCGCCCT
>JAKSZT010010873.1:7166518-7255811 GCA_026826555.1 Tolypeutes matacus | reverse complement strand
GGGCCCCACCCGGCCCGGGGAGCCCACCGCCCTCCTGCCCTCGGAGGGGGGCGGGCGCGGCCCTGGGAGCCCTGGCTCCTCGGGGCTGCGCGGCCCCTCCCTCCAGACGGGACTGTGAAGTGTGGAGGCCACCGGCGGAAGGCAAGAAATGGCCCCTCCAGAGGCCCCCAGAAACCCTGGGACGTCCTTAGAGCCAGGGGTGGCTCCTCCGCCCCATTCATCTTCTCATTCATTATTCACCAGACATTTCCCAGAGGCTGCGCACCTGCACAGTGCCCCTGGACAGGCTCCGTGGGGACCCTGCCCTGCCCGCAGGTGCCTTTGAGTCCAGGAGGGGAGGCTAGCCATCCTCCCGCGTGGACTTCGCTACGACGCCTTCAACCAGGTGTTCAACACCTGGGGGTTCTGGTGTGTGCCAGGCTGGGGGGCTGGAGGGAGTGGAGACGCTCTCTAAAATCCAGACCTTTTCTTGAGTCCTCTCTTCCTAACACTATTTCGGATAAATGGTGGCCCTTCTACTTAAAGGCTTCTCTGTCTAAACAATAGAGAAGACAGACGCAGAACTTGGGATGGCAGGCTGCTCTGAAATTGAAGGAAAGGTCTTCCTCATCCCAGCCCCCCAAAAAGATGCCCAGCTGGACACTTCCTCCAGAGAGAGTATGGACTTAGACCCTCACCTTCCCTCCATCATTTCCTGTTGGTGAGACCTTGGACAAGCCTGCTTTCCTCCTCTCTAAAGTGAGATAACAATGATAGGAGAATTAAAGACAGGATCTAGGTAGACATGAAGTGGCCTTTGCCAGACACTAGCCTGGGAGAGGAACTCGGCCAGGGCTGTTGGTGTCTGAACCTGGACTCTGAACTGTCCTCCCAGAGAGTCAGGAGATAAAGGGCCAGGAGAGCCGTTTAATCAAGAGGTTGTCAAAGGTTAAGAAGCTGTCAAATCTCTCAATTAAAAAAAAAAAAAAAATTCCATAGACTGGACCACAGAGTTTTTATGTCTGGCTCATTCCAGATCACATAAGTTTGAATATGCTGTTCCCTCTGCCTAAAATGTCCTTCCACATTGACTCCATATGGAAAACTTTCCTCTTCCAGCTGGAGCTTTATCTGTGTATCATGAGCATCTATCATTATTCCTAGAAGAGAGTAAGTGCACAATGAATGTTTGTCAGGCTGAATCAGATACGCCAGTGCAATAAATTTTATACTAATTTCTAGTTAAAATTCCACATTTAGAAGGTTAGGGGGAAAAAAAAAGTTAAGAGTGTGAAACCATAAGAGAGGATCTGGACTGGTCTATGTAGTTACAGCAGTGTATGTATTGTTATAGCAGTTCTCTTTCTATATTGATGTTTTCCAAATGGTCACCATTTTAAATAATAATAATAATAAGTAGTTCTCTATTTGTAGGTAGCAAAGCAAATTTTAATGATCCTTAATTTGTCCTTGGAAACAAATGCACCACCATAGCATAAAGATGTAATTTGGAAGTAGAAGACAAGAAAGAAACTGGGTTTGGAAATAATATGCTCTGCCAAATTTGGATATATAATCAGTAGTTTCACAAAAACACCAAAAACTTTTTACTTTTGTTGGCCAAATGCAAAACCCTATTCTACACAACAGATGTTTACGAGTTCACAGAAGGGAATACTCACTGTGGATTGGTATTTTCAGGAATATATTTTGGATGAGGTAGGATTGAAATGGATCTTGGAGACTCATAGAAAAGGAAGGAGAGTGTTCTAATCTGGAGAAAGAAGGAGAGATGGTAGGCAATGCTGCATCAGGAGGGGGCTGAGAAGGCTAGATCAGTTCATGGAGAGCCTTGGGTGCCCAGACCGAGGAGTTTGCAATTTATTAGGTGAGCTGTGGAAAACTGGTGAAGACTTTTGAATCAATCCAAAGCGTGTGGCAACCCAAAGGGTGCTTTAGAAGACAAATTCTAGAAGAAATATGAGAACTGCACTGAAGGAGTTGAGGTTAGAGGCAAGGAGACCAATGGCAGTGATCTGCAATGGTGGCAGTAAAAATGAAGTAGAAAAACTGGATTTGCAAGATGTTCAAAAGGAAAGACTTCACCGACTTTCTATGGTTACACCTACTTCCATAAAGCATTTGCTCCAGATCAACAGGGACAGTGACTAACAGGATGTGTGTGTGCGTGTGTGTGTGTTGAGAATTGGGGGAGTGTATGTGTGTGTGTGTGGAGGATTGGAGGAAGGGGTGATGAGCAACTAAGGAAAGGATGCAATGATGACTAATGTTTTCAACCTGAGTGACTGGACTACCCATAACACTATTTTGAGCTTCTCCCTAGACCATCACTAGTTTTCGGCAAAGGCAGATGCTTCCTGAGGGATGAAGAGAAGAATCTTTCACCCTCCATGGGAAGATCAGCCCATCAATGGGCAATGCCACTTTCAGATGACATAGAACCACCATTGTTGATGGAAAATGGGAGATTCTTGACATTTTCCACAAAATGGAGTAGACTCTGCATACTAGTCATAACTCAGGGGCAAGTGATAGAAACTCAACTTTAACTTAAAATGGAAAGAGCATATGTTGATTCACATAGATAGGAAGAGGATGGCATTGCCCTCAAGGTTGGCTGGATTGAAGGTCTCCAAGGACACAAAATGACCTGTCTCACTCGGCCTCTTTCTGCATGCAGGCATCTTTCCTATTGAAGGTGGGTTTCCTCCATGCAGCTGAGAATATGGCCCCAGCAGCTTACATTGTTCCAGCTTAGAGACCCCGTACAGTACATATAAATCCAGGGAAGGGCTCTGCCTGCCAGTGTCGATCATATGCTCCTCTTTTGTCCCGATCACTGTAGTCAATCACCAACAGTACATAGGATTGACCAGGCTTAAGTCACGTGCCCACTCGTGAGGCAGGAAGGGTAGAATAACTGGCAGACCTACCAGAATTACAGGACTGGAGTTAGGAGTGAGCATTAGCCCAGAGGAAGGGGGAAGGGATCTTGGGAAGGCAGGTAGCTACTGTATGCTGCAACAAATCTGAAACAGATAGGAGCTCAGAACCAAGGGCATGGACTTTAACTTAGAAAAGGCACCTGAAAGTTAGGACATGGTCTTGCCATACAGCAAAACCAGCCATTTTAATATCCAAGGAAAGGTTGGGGCCAGCACCCTGACAAGGGCATGATGATATGGTTATAGTCTCCCCTTCTGGTATTACATGAGACACAATCTTTATCTCCAGTATAATGTGGTGGTTCACAGTGGCCTTTAGTCAGGCGGCCTGAGTTCCAATCCTTGCATCATCTCTACTAGCTACATGGTATAAGGCTCTTTATTTAACCTCTCTATCCTTCCATTTCCACATGGATCTGTTATTTATTGCTATGCAACAAATGATCCCCCAAACTTAGTGGCTAAAAGCAATTCTTATCTTACAGTTCTGTAGGTTGGGGATTTGGGAGCAGTTTAGCGGGGTGGTTCGTGCTGAGGGTGTCTCATGAGGTCGCAATCAAAGTGTTGGCTGGGATTGCAGTTATTTGAAGGCTTGGCTGGGGCTGAGGAATCTGCATCCATGGCTGTTGGCTGGAGGCCTCAGTTCCCAGCCATGGGCCTCTCCATAGGGTTGATTTTACCCTCATGTCATTCTCATCTAGACCCCCAAATCCATCTAAATAAAGCAAAAATGGTCAGAGCTTCTGGTCTTTCTCCCAGAGAGCAGCTAACTGACTAGATGTCTTAGCTCATGCTAAGAAGGTTGTTCAGCGCAGATGTGATTTGCAGCATCTCGGACTGAACAACCGAGGATGTCATCTGAACCACAGCCCTCACGTTACCGATGAGGAAACTAAGACCCAGACTGGGTAATGCAAAAGAGAGAGCAAGGAGGAAGTCGCAATGCCTTTGACCATCTATTCTTGGAAATCTAACATGGTCACTTCTATGGTTTCTCTTCTTTAGAAATGAGCCACTGAGTCCAGCCCATACACAAGGGGAGGTGAATCAGACTCTACCTTTTAAATGGAAGACTATCAAAGAATTTGAGGACATATTTTAAAACCACTTGAGAAGACAGATCTCCTTGGGCTGTCCTGAGAATTAAATGAGATTAATCCATGCAAAGCACATGCCACATGATAGGAGCTGAACAATATTACCTGTTATAATTACTACTATGGCTGCTATTACCAGCCTCAAACTTGATATGTGTTTCTAATATCATTGAATGTTGAAGATTCCTATGGAAAAGCATTAAACCAAATCAAACATTAAGATGAATATTGTCACCCAGCCATGCAGAAACCCCTGTCACTAATTAAACCCTATTTTCAGCAATTAATTTAAGAATATTTTACTTCCATAATAATAATAACTGAAGTAAAGTCAAACTTATTCCATGTCTGCAGTATTCTAGGTATTATTCTAAGTGAATAAAATAAATACCCTGCTATTGTGGGCCTTACCTTATAGAGAGGAGACAGAGAATAAACAAGAACACAACATAAATGTATGATATAAGAACTATGAAGTAAAACAAAGCTAGGAAAAGAGATGGAAAGCAGCTGAGGTGTGTGTGTTCCGGGGGCAGGGAGGGGGTACTGGTTTAGATAAGGTGGACAGGCAAGAGTTCACTGGGGCAATGACAGTTGAGCAGAAACCTGAACAAAGCGAGAGAGAACACAAGTAAAATCAGAAAGCAGCCAGGGCAAAGCCCTGAGGCTAGAAGAAGCTTGGCGTGTTGGAGGTTCAGCAATTAAGCCAGTGTGTGGAAGCTGAGTGAGCAAGAGGCAGCACTGTAAGAGACGAGGGCAGAAGGCGAACCAAATGGCCTGGATCCCATTCTAAGTGCTAGGAGAGGTTATTTGGAGGACTTTGAGCAAGGATATGATATGATCAGATCACTTGGCTCCTGGGTAGAGAATGGAAAGAAATGGGACAAAAATGGACATGGGAGACAGTTACCGAAGCCCATGTGTAGATCTCAGTTACGTGGAGTAAGGAGGAAACCATCAAGGTGAAGAGAAGTGGTTGGATTCAGGGGTATGTAGGATTATACGTGGATATGAGGAAAGGAGATTGATCAAGGATGACTCCAAAAGTTTTGGTCTGAGCATCTGGGTGAATTGAGGTGAACATCTGAGTGAGATGAGAAAAAATTGGGAAAAGTGGGTTTGGCGGTAGAAGTAGGGTTGGGTGAGGGGAAAATGAGAGTTCACCTCGGTTTTAGGGCATGTTAATTTTGAGATGTTGTCCTGGTCCCAAGGAGGAGGCTCTTCAATATATGAGTCGGGAACTTGGGGCAGAGACCAAAGCTGGCCATCTATGTGGGAGGCGTCTGCTTGTCCACCATAAAGAAGGGGGCTAGATAGCTCTGATCACTGGTGAGTGGGCCCAGATCTAGGCAAGGAGAGGACCCCGGACAGAGCCCCAGAAGAAGAGGAGGCAAAAGAGCTTGAGAAAAGTGAGGGGGGGTAGACTGTGGTGTCATCTGAGTGAAAGAGAGCAGGATGGATCATAAAATGATGGTGAAGATTGGGAGAGAAGAGGACTAACTTTTGGATTTGGGAACATGGAGCTCTTGGGTGACTGACGGAAGCAGTTTCAGTGGGATGAGTAGAGATGACTCACTCGAGAAGTGGATCAGTAGGTAGAGTGAGGTGTCAGGAACAAGAAGGGTTTCCAATATAGGCAATATTATAGCATGTCTGTGCAATGATAGGCATGACGCAGTAAAGAGGAGGAAATGGTGGTTGTGCAGCCGAGAGAGAAGAGAGAATTGCAGGAACAGTCTTTGAAAAGGCCAGTGGGAAGGGCATGCAGAAGGCCAAAGTGGAGGGGCTGGACTCAGGAGCACAGAGACCCCTTCTACTGAAGAACACGGGTGAGTGAGGGCACTTGGCAGGATTGGAGCACTCTTCTATTACTTCCATCTTCTCCTTGAAATAAGCCGTGAACCCATCAGATGAAAGTGAGGAAACAGCAGATAGGGGAATGCGACTTGCCTGAACAGTGCTAACCCAGCAAAACCATTAATAGCACCCCCCCTTTCACTCCCAAAGGTATCGATATTTGGACAATAAATTGCATGGTTTTTCTAGTGTTAGGTATTTGAGGACAAATAAAAGGGTATGAAAAATCGACTCAGAAGAGTGAATTGACCAGAAAAATATAATGGCATTGCTGGGAGATACTGAAGGCCCACTGGTTATTTGTGGTCTTAAGTTAAAGTCAAACCAATCAGACCAGTAAATATGACTATGTTTTATCCAGTCACATTCAGTTGTTCATGGACAGGCTGGTGTGGTTGGGGTGTTGGATTGGAGCAATATTGAGTTCAATAGAAGGAGAGAGGGAAAGGGAATTAAGAGTGAATGTAAGGCAGTGATTATGATAGAATGGACCTATCTAGGGACATAAGTGATGACATGGGGAGGAGGTGGTACAAACAAAATTGTGGGGCCAATGAATTAGGACAAAAATTGTTGGAGTGGTAGCAATAAAGCAAGTGAGATGGGCACCTGAAAGGCACAGGCAGTAATGGCGGCTTCCACTCATGGGCAACCTCCTTACTGTCTGTGCTTTCCTTGTGTGATCATCTTTTGTTTCCTTCACCTCTTTCTTGTTTCCTCTGCTCATGCTGTAAGGACTTGCTGCCAGCCCACGAGGACGGAGGCAGGATCGATGTTCTGAACCTTGAGGACCATAAGGATAGAAGGTGAATCTGGGGTAAGGACTGACCACAGACGCTGGGCAATGAGGGAGAGAGAGCAAAATAGAAGGAACTCCCAGTCGTGAAAGGGAAAGTAAAGTGTTGCACTATTTATGAACTCTACTGTAAGAATGTCGATATCTAGCAATGGAGTGAGTCTACCATCCCTTGTAGGCATTGTAGGCTGATCAGTAGTTAAATGTTGTCTCATTTTATCATTCCAACAAGAGAGATAAGAAAAAATGGGGAAAGGTATAACAAGGAGAAGGCCCCAGAGGTATGCTCCAGAAGGGACAGGTAGAGCTTCTGTGACCTTAAGTAGGCCCAGGTTCCCGTTTAGATTATGTGCTTGGGGAAACGTTATTTCTTGCAGAGACCACTGGTGGAGAAAGAAAACCCAAGTTTTTGGCCTTGAGTCATGACTAGGATCTTTGAAACTTTGGGGTTGGAGGTAGGTGGATTGAGGGGAGCAAATACTATTAACTTTTTAGTTGTGTGTGTGTTGCAAGAAGGAAGAACTTAGAACTTAGTGTTTGTGGGAACAACACTTCCTTTATCAAGGAAGAAAAAACACAATTTTTGTTTATACATAGGAAATCAACGACTTTATTTTGAAACTGAGATGTGCCCATCAATTTGTGTCAGGGGTTCTCAAACTTTTGGTCTCAGGATCCCTTGATACTCTTAAACATGATTGGAGATTCCAAAGAGCTTCTGTTATGTGGGTTATATCTATTGATCCTCACTATATTAGAAATTAAAACCAATAAATTTTGAAAACACAAGAATACATACACATAAAAATAACACACAAACACACCCTCCATTAGTTGTCAGATTGATAAAGTTATCTAGAGTCATGCAGCCTCTAGAAAATTCCTCTGTACACTGGTGAGAGAATAAGAGTGAAAAAGGCAAAAACATCTCAGTATTATTGTTAAGGCAGTTTTGACATTATGGACCCCCTAATGTGGTTTCAGCGGCATGGGATTCCCTGGACCATTCTTTGAGAACTGTGGTTCTACAGAATCCTGGAAAAGGCTTTCTTTGTTGTGGTTGGAGTTGCATCATAACAGGTTATATGAAAATGTCTTTAAATACAGACTTAGACCTCATTGTTACTACCTCTTGGGAGGTGAGAGTGCATGTTCTTTAACAAGCAGCTCTCCTGAGGAGGCCAGGAATGCAGGCCCAGAAACCTCCATGCGGGACTCGGGAGCATAGTTCTTCTGAACAGGCTTACGGACGAGCCCTAGAGGAACACAACTGGAGGGTAGTGGTGAAGCCCTACAGGGCACTTCTTTTTCTCCTTCGTCCTCCCTTTTCTCCTCTTTCTCTTCTGTTCCTTCTTCTTTTTCTTTTTTTTTTTTAACCTTGCTTTAAATGAAAAATTCCAAACATATGGAAAAGTAGAGAGAATAGTGCAGTGAGACTGCATTCGCCCATTACTTAGCTACAACAGCAACCATTCAAGGCCATTCTTGTCTCATCTTTCCCACCCTCATCTCTCCCGAGCTCCCACACACTAGATTATTTTGAAGCAAGTCCAAGATACCACATCATTTCATCTGGAAACATAATATATATCTCTAAAAGATAAGCACACAACCACAATGCCCCCATCACACCAGAATTAACACTAATTCCTCAATATCATCAAATATTTAGTTGTCCCAACTTTCCCCAGTTGTCCCATAAATGCTTTTTTGCAGTTTGTATAAATCAGAACCAAAACAGCCACATATTGCATTTGTCCACTCTATCTCTTAAATCTCTTTTAGACTTTGGATACCCCCACCCTTTTGTTTTCTTCCTTGCAATTTATTTGTCACAGAAACCAGGTCATCTGTCAGCAGTAGCATTTATCATGTGACTCTGTAGTCAGTACTTCCTACATACTGGTAGCTAGATCTCGAGGTTGGATCAGATTTCAATTACGAGGCAGGAGTACTCCATAGCCAGTGGTGCTTTCCATCAGAAGGCACATGATGTCTGGTTGTCTCTCTCTTTGTAATTTTAGCAGCTACTGAGGCTTGTTGCCTACATTCATAATTTCACTAGGGGTTCAAATGGTGATCATCTGTCATTCTTTCCTTCTTTATCAGCTGGATACTTCTATGAAAACTTCCATGATCAACACTTTGGTTTAGCTGTGGTATATAAATCCTTTCTTTCCCTTTATCAGTTTTCAAAATTATGAGTTCATTCTCTAAAATCCTCCAAAGAATCAATGATGTGTTTTAAATGTCATTATGAGCTCATGAATGTTAACATATTTGATATGTTTCACTCCATTGATATTGTCATTATTGTGGCACAAATTACTCCTACTTTGGGCAGCAGGAGCCTCTTCCAATTGGCTCATGAGTCCTTGATAGTATCCTTGCTTTCCATGATTAGATTTTCACATTCATCTTGTCCATTTCTTGTACCAGAGGAGGAATCTGCCATTTCGCCAGTGATCCCTGGTTGCTTTGACTGGGAAATGGTATTTAGAGACCAAAATCTGGTCATTAGGTTGTGCCTATGGGTAGGTCATTGTTTCTAGTTGTTTTTGTTGTTTGTTTTTTTTTTTTCAGAGGAATTTTTTCCAGTTCTTTTCATCCTTAGGACATATCCTACAAAAGACATCCAGTCAAATTACTTTGTTTTAAAGTCACTTGAAATAATCTCTTCATGCTTGCTTAAGTCACCAATTCACTATATATTTAGATTCATTTATTTGATTTTTATTTAAATTTTAAATTATGTAAGACATTTACAGGGTTCCAAAGGTAAATCTACAAATTAGGTATTGAAAAGTCTAGCTTCTACCCTTTTCCTTCCACTCTGTTACCTCCCTCTCCTTGTATGCTTTATGCTTTATTGTTGTATTTTTAGTGTAAACAAATATGCATGTACATCTGTGTAGCCACCTTTCTTGGAAAAACACTGATGTACTATGTACAGTTTTCTCTAACTTACTTTTTTTTTTGCTTAACATTATATCGTGGAGATCAGTCCTTAGCATTATTTACAGACACTCCTTCCTTCTTGTAGCTGCATAATGCTCCACTGACTGGCTGTATAATAGTCTATTCAACCAGTCCCCTGTAGGAGGACAGTCTTCTGCAATTACAAAGAGCACTGCAATGACTAGCTTTGTGGCTGTGTCTTTGTGAATTTCTGATAACCTATAGGAGGATTTCAGCTTTATACTGAATAACTTGACTTCAGAAAATGTACAGGTGTCTGATCATGACAATCCATTGGGAGAGGGGCATCCAAAAGCAAGTCCCACCCCAGTGGGCAGGGAATTGGTTTATTTTTATTCCTTAGAGAAGTGGCCATTGCAGTTGTCAATCATCCTGGCAGGGAGCCAATGAAGGAAAGACAAATGAGTGAGCAGGGAACCTAAGGCTCCACAGAGGACAAAGGCATGAGGAACCCATTAGAACACAGAGAAGTGTGAGGGGACCCTCAACCAGAGAAACCAGGTCTGGCAAGTGTCCCAGCTGGGGACTCAGATGGAGGAACTTGGATCTGTGGGCTCAGAAAATAATCATATCCAATACTTGGTTTGAACTGTCTCTGTGTTCAGTTTCTCTTCTTTTACCTCAAGGTCCTCAGACAAGTTTTGTGAGATGTTTTAGCCATATCTTAGCTGTGCTGTGGAAAATTAAGAGACAAGCCTGTGTAGATGGTTGGGATGTGGGAGTAAAGCACAGAGTAGCTGTCCCCTCACCAGCCCTCTGGCCCCCAGGCTAAGAAGGTGGTGGCAGCAGCAGCTCCTCAAGAAAACACAATTCCAGGAGGTGGGTGCACTCTAATCCTGCAGAAGTCCTTGTAGCATGGGGCATGGTGCCTTGGAACCAGGAAATGGTCAGATTTGAGGCCTTATCAAGATGCTGAGTGGAGTCAGACTTGCTGATAAAGGAAGGTCATGTACTCATTCCAAAAAGGGCTTTCTCCATTGGTAGAAAAGGACTTATTGTATATCAGCTGAGGAAATAGTTATATTGTAACATTAAATGATAAAAAGAAAACTACAATAAAAAAGGAATACAGTGTACCATTTTCTAACTAGTCATATATAAAATATAAAATATTGTTTTATATATCCCAAATTTTATACAGAAATAGACACAGCAAAATGGAAATGATAGCAATGAAATCAGAATGAGTGAGGAGTCATGAGCAATTCCTTTTCCTTTGTATTTTTCTGTGTTTTTAAAGGTTTTCTATATTGAGTATTTGCATAGTTTGAAATTAAAATGTTATCTAATAATAATAGCAAAAACAAAAATACCCAAATAGAAAATAATGGGTGAAGGCATTAACAGACAATACAGAAATAAAGAAAAATAAATGGGTAACAAACTTAGGAAAAATACTTTTGAAATAAACTTATAGGGAAGCAGATGTAGCTCAAGTGGTTGAGCACCTGTTTCCCATGTATGAGGTCCCAGGTTGGATCCCCAATATTTCCTATAAACAAACAAACAAATGAAAAAACCAATTATCTTTGAGGAGCAGATGTAGCTCAGTGGTTGAGTGCCTGTTTTCCAGGTATGAGGTCCTGGGTTCATTCCCTGGTACTGCCTATAAATACATACATACATACATACATACATACATAACCTTGTAATAAAAGCAATTCAATTTAAAGCAACAATGATATGTCATTTTAATTAAATTGATTATTTTTTTCCAAAACCAAGTATTGCTAAGGATATATAGAAAATGGTTCATATATGATGTTGGTAGGAACCTAAATTGCTACTATCTTTTCTTGAAAATAAAAACTGATACTGTGTATATACTCCTTAAAATGTTCATACACTAGGCCCTAATAACTTAACTTTCAGGAAAATATTCTAAGAATCAGATAGGTGCATAATGACTTATGTTTAAGGGTATTTATTTATAGTTATTTAAAATAACAAAATTATTATACCTTGAATGTCCAAAACTACAGGTTGATATTCTCCAGGCAATTAAATCATGACTTTTAAGGATAGATAATGACATTGGGAGAGGTTCATTATACATTGTCAAGTGGAAAAACAGACTACAATGCAGTATTCTAGCATGATCAGAGTTATGTTAATAAAATCGTGTGTGTGTGCACATGTGCATGTTTATAGTAAAATGTTAACAGGATCTGAATCTAAAAGGAGATTTGGATTCTGTTCTATAAATATTTGTTTAATTTTCCAAATGCTTTAGAATGAACATGTAAGGCACACATATGTAAACACAGACACAGTTATAGAGTAGACAGATTGCTTATTAAGGAAATGTTATTTTAAAAGCAAGGTTCTGGAGTGGGAGGTTACAGAGGTTACAGGGGAGGAGGCTGGAATGATCCATGTAGTAATGGATTTGAGTTGGAGAAATCAGTTATGAATTCATGTTTAGCTTAATATTGATACAAGTGCTTACTTACAAAAATATTTACAGATATGAGTACATAGGTTAGTATACACACACATATTTTCTTGCTTTGTCAGTTGAGAGGGGCTAGAAGTCATGACACCCCAGTAGCAATGAGCACAATGAGTGGCCAGATCTTGGTTTCTAACTCTATTTACCAAAAAAAAGAAACCAAGGTTCCTTAGAGAAATGGCTGATTCTAGGTCCAGGGCAAGAAATATGCAACTTAAGCCTGGAGCACCTTGTAGTGTATAAAATAAGGAAGTGAAAACTCAGAAGGATGGAGTTATGTCCAAAGAGCCAACTGAAAGAGCTCTCAATTATCAAAGCTGGAACAATTTGAATAACAAAATAAATGAAATAGTATTGGATTTTACCAAAGTATAAAATAAATATTTGTGAGTCAATACTAATATAAATAAATTTTACATAAATAAATAATGGAAAAGAAGAGATAAATCTGTGCAGAAGAATTCCAAATAGTTTATGTAGATACTGTGCCCTCAAGGAGGTACGGCATAACTCCCTATTCTTTAAGTGTGGGCTGTATAGTAACTTCCTAGGAAAAGGCATATCCTCTAAACAGTAAGAAAATGGGAAGAAAGCTCTAGAGAAAGGCCTGCCGCTAAAAACAAGCTACAGCAAAATCCAGAAGAAAAGCTTCAAACCTGGTTGGTATTCTCAAAAAAAAAGTACAAAACTAATAGGTTCCAAGAATAATGGTCAGTGAATCATAAGAAGAGAAAGATTGAGACAAAGAGGCAACAAAAAGAAATAAAAACAGAAATGTGTGACATAAAGGCATTCCAAGGAAACTTAAAATGTAGCAGAATTGAAATTAATATTGTAGGCAATAAATGATAGCATGTGATGAAAAGATTGAGAATATTTCTCAGAATTCAGAATAAAAGAACAAAAACATTAAGATGAAGACAGAAAATATAATCATGGAAAACCAAGATACTGATAAAAATGCTTCTAAAGGACAGAAAAAAATAGAATAGTTGCAATATCTGAATATATAATAGAAGAAAACTGTGCTGAGCTAAAGATCGGCCAGTATATGTAGATTTAAAACATTAACCATTTTATACGAAGAAAGTACTCATTTATATCTAAAGGCAACACAATGACATTCTCATAACAAAAACTCAGAAAATATACTTTCCATGTGCGCTTCTTGAAAAAAATACCTAATTAAATGCCAATTAAAATTAAAAGATCAGGAATGGAGCAGTCATAGAGAGATTAGCAATAAACATTGAAATAGATCAAAAGAGGTAAATCTAAATAACTTTTAAATTTAATTTTAAAACTGAAAGTGAATATAAAAGGAACAATCTGATAATAATATGATTCTAAAACCTTAAAGAAGGGGGGAAATAAATTGCACTAAATACTTCATCTCAAATGGGGCATGGGGCTTGCAAAGCCCAAAGATATAAATTTGAAACAGTAAAGAAAACCACTACTAGAATTTACATGGTATCTTAGCATTTAAAAAGCAGACAAATAGCACAGCAAAGTCAATATAGTCCATATGGCAACAGATGGAAAAAAAGGACAGCAAGGAAGTGTAACAGAAAATGTGATTTAAGATGACAGGGGCAATGTCCATTATAACAACAAATGTAAATGACATAAATGCCATTAGATAGACAAGGACTCTTAAATTAAGCCTCAAAAAATCTGTTAGGTCAAAAATCTTTTTTTTTTTTTTTTTTTTTTTTTTTCATAAAATAAATGTGATGTTTAAAAACTGAAAGAATACGGGAAGACATGAAACAATGTAAAATGAATATTAGAAGGAAAAGAAATCTAGAAACTAGGAAAAAAGACTAAATGGGACAAAGAAGAATATTTTACACTGATAAGGGATACAATTCAAAATGATGATATCATGCAATATTTGGAAAATACTTACCAATGCCCACAGTTTTTCAGGAATAAAAAGTGTAAGTATAACATTTAATGCTAACTACTACTAAAATTTAAAGTAATATATGTAACTTTTTAAAATTATTCTGTTCCTCACAATATTCCATTTAAATATAGAAAGAAAAAATGCAAGAAATACAAAAAAAAACTGACAGAAACACTGTAATTTTAAGAAATCTCAACATACCATTTTTCTTGACAGATATATTAGACAAAAATAAAGATATAAAGATTCTAAATCATAAAATTAATGTTTAATTTTAAAATGGGGTGAAAATAGAGTACATTTTCCTGGCAAATTATGGAAAACATAAAAAGTAAATCCCCTTAAGAAGTTCAAAGTTTCATAATGAGGAAGAAAAGTTGAAGTGGAACTATTTTTATCTTGGCAAATGAAACAAAAAAAAAATATCAAGGTAAGTTTCTTTTATTGTATATTTAATAAAATTTAAAAACAAAAAAAATTTAACTGTTGAATTTTGGCATATTTTTCTGACAAAATTTGGGGTCTCATGACCCCAAAATCTTTCACATTTGAATACTATAAAGAGTCATTTTTAAATAAATAAAAAAATCAAACCTCCACTTTTCCAAAGGGTTCTTTCAATGCTTTTCTACTTAAATCTTTCTTTTCTGAAGCTATCATGTCATCATCTTGTAGATTTTTCTCTTCTTTTAATTAGATTCTGCCAAATCCTTATTTGTCAAAAAAAAAAAAAAAAAAAAAAAGTTGGATGATTTTAACATCACCTTCATCAGCCTCATTGCAATGTCAGAGAAACATCCAACAATCAGCTAGAGGTTATTGGACGAAGAGATCTGACCAGATAGGCAGGTATAGACACTGGTCTTATGAGCAAAGGGACCTTTGAGATGAGATAGATCTTATAAATGGTCAATTCATTAGTAAACATTTCATGTTATAGCAATTGTGTTCCCCTATATGACTTCATTAACTGTAGGGACATATATAGTGAAGACTCAGTTACGGAAATGTAAAACAAACTGTCCTACAAAAATTATGCATGAGAGGATATCAAAATTGCAATGACAGATAACTTGGAAGTTAATCACAATGAAAATAGATCATATCAAAACCAATCGGGAAGCGGCTGTGGCTCAATCAGTAGGGCTCCCGTTTACCATATGGGAGGCCCCGGGTTCGGTTCCCGGGGCCTCCTGGTGAAGGCAAGCCCGCCCACACGGCGTGGTTGGCTGACCCAGCGAGCACAAGCAGCAAGGGGGGGGATAAATGAATAAATAAATAAAATCTTTAAAAAAAACCAATGGGATAAAATCAAGGCATTAATCAATGGGAAATTTATGGAGTTAAATGCTTTCGTTATTGAATAATATTGAAATTAAACCAAGGACTTAACTTCAAAAAATGAAAAGGACACATAATCAACAGGAAAGAATTAACAAAAGAAGTAAAAAAAAAATTTTTTTTAATCCAAGGTTTGATTCTTTTAGAAGGCTGACACATTCCAAGACTAGTCAGGTGAAGTGGGGGGCAAGGTGAGAGAGGGGTAGAGAGGGAAGGAGGGAGAGCAAAAAGGAAAGAAGGGAGAAAAAGAAAAGAGAGAGGAGAAGGAAGGAGAGAAGAAAGGGAGACACAAGCACAATTACAAAATGTTAGGAATGGTAAGTGGTATTATTCTGAAGAAATTAGGTTCTGGAAGACTTTCAAAGTCCATTTGTTCTTAAATTTAGTCACTATGTAAAGTGACTGCTATCGCCATCTGTTGGTGGCAGGTAGAGTTAACACCTTTGCTCTGGCTTTGTTCACGCCTAAGAAATACTGTAAATTGAAACTTCAAATTTGTTTTTAATGTACAATTTCTGGAATATTTTAAACCATACAAGATATCCTAGATGGTATTTCAATTAATTTTAAAATCTTGACTGAATGGAAAATTTCTTGGAAATTTTAAATAACTAAAATTAACTCAAGAAGAGGTTAAAAAAAAAAAAAAAAGTAAAAACATGAATGACTATGGAAGAAGTAAAAAAAAAAAATTCCCCAACATGTTCTGGGATCAGACAGTCTTATAGGTGAGTACTTTTAAGAAAGAGATTCATTG
Source organism: Tolypeutes matacus (assembly GCA_026826555.1). NCBI lineage: Eukaryota > Metazoa > Chordata > Mammalia > Cingulata > Chlamyphoridae > Tolypeutes > Tolypeutes matacus. The sequence continues at coordinate 7,239,675 of JAKSZT010010873.1, read as the reverse complement.
CCTGCAACCATTCCAAAATGTAGAAAAGAGTGAGATTAAAGAATTTTATGAAATTAGTATAACTGATATCATAAAAAAGCTGACAAAACTACAAAAAAAAGGAAATTTTAAGGCAAATTTTAATTAAAAATATAGATGCAAAAATTGCTTAAATTATAGCAAATTAAATACAAACATATATTCAAAGAATATTGCTCTCTGTCCAGGCAGCATTATTTCCAGATGTGCAATGTTAGTTCAACATTATGAAATCATCAATCTGATTCAACATAGTAATAGTTTCAAGAAGAACAACCTGTGAGATCTCAAAGGAGTTAAAGAAAATCCTGTGGTAAAATTAACTGCATTCCTGGTTAAACAATTCTAGCACACTAGAATTAGAATAGTTTATAAATACTAGTAAGATTTCCTCTCCTAAAATCAGGAGTGAAGAAAGGATTCCTGAAGTTTCCACTATTTTTCAGTATTGTCTTGTAATTTTTGGTTAGCACAATAGGTCAGAAAAAGAAATAATATGCAAATTACAATAACGTGTATAACTATTTGGTTTTAAGAGACAAAGATCATCAACTAAAAAGTGATTAAAATAAATAAACTAGTTCAGAAAATGACAAGCTGAAAAATAAATACGAAACAAAATAAATGCATACTAGCTACACCGACTTATAAAATATCATGGGGAAAGTATTTCACGAAAGCATCACAAACTATGAAAATTCCTTGGGAAACTAATTTTTAATTTTAAGACACTTTTTAAAATCTACAAAACCTCTAAGGAAAATGAAGAGAAACTTGGATAAACAGAAAGACAGACTATGTTCATGGAAGAGAAGCCAGAGTATGCAAACAAATCAGTTCTCCTCCAAATGAATCCATAAATATAATGAAATTCCAATCAATATGCCAATGGAACTTCTTCTGGGAAATAGACACAGCTTTTCAAAAATTCAACAAGAATAATAAACACAGAGAATACTCAAGACTTCTTTTTTTTAATGAAGGGAAATAAAATTGGCCTTGCTCTAGCAGACTTTAAAACTATTACTAGTCCTGGTGCAGAACTAGAAAAGCACATCAGTGAAACCTAATCAAAGGTCCATAAACAGAAAGAAGTACCTGTAAGAATTTGGTGTATGATAAAAGTGGCATCACAGAGCTGTATGGAAAAGATTATTAATAAATGGTATTGAAACAATTGGTTAAACACTAGGAAAGCCATAAAGTTAAACCCTACTCCAAACACACATAAATTATACTTTGTTCTGAATTATCTGCTCTTACTGCAAGAAGATTGTACTTCCATACCCCATTGCCATCAGGCTTAGCCGTGTGACTTGACTTGCACAATGAAATGTGAATAGAAATGACATATGCCACATATTAAAAGTTTTATGAGCCATCATATGGCTCCACCATTGCTTTTTCCCTGTGCCAGGAGACGGGGAGAGAGGCCACTCCTTCAGTCAGATCCTAGAAAGAAGCACATCTGTAACAGGGCCAAAGCTAAGAGCAGCCAACATGTAAAGTGAGTGAGAAATACATATTGATAATCTCAAGCCACTGAAATGGCGGGATCATTTGTTACCACACAATCTTTAAGAAGGTGAGTGATACAGAATGCATAAAGATGAAATATAAAAGAGAAGCTATGAAGTGTCTAGAAGACAATATTGATGGATATTTATATAATTTGATGTCTAAATATAACATGGAAGAATAACACTTAAGTGAAACAATTTAAAGATTTGGTTGCATAAAAGGTTAGAATTTATGTTCTACAAAATATTCAGCCAACAACAAACATAGGAAATTTATCTGCTGGGTATAAGCCAAAGTATTCATATGTGAAAAGTACTTACAAGTAAAGCAAAAAATCATTAATGTGTAAGGAGCCAAGGACATCAATAAAAGTCAGTTCTCAAAAGAAAGCATGCAAATAGGAGGAAAGTTAAAAGATTTTTAACCTTACTAGTCACCAAAGAAATGCAAAAGTATATTGAGATCCCTTTTCAAACTATCTTATTAAGAGAGATGTAGAGTGTGACTGTGCCCAAAATTGGCAAAAGAATAGGGAAAGAGCACTCTTTTGATATAAATGTTTTCAGAAAGCAATTTGACAAAATTTCAGAGGACTTAAAAAGTGACTCAGAAAGTCTACTCTCTGTAATTTATACTTTAAAATAATTGGATAAATAGCAAAAATGTATATATAGACATATTCATCACAATATCATTTATAATAGGGAAATCTAGAAAAATCTTAAATGGCTAAGTAAATTGTGATACATTTATACAAAGGAATATTAGGTAGCCATTAAAAATAATGATGTAAATGTATATTTATTTATAAAAATCATGGGGAGCAGATGTGGTTCAAGCGGTTGAGCACCTGCTGGTTCCTGATGCTTCCTGAAAAAAAAAAAAAAAAAAAAAAAAAGATTATAAAATAGCTGAAAAAAACAATTTATAAATATTTGGCTTTACTCAATATTTTATTATAAGAATATGTTTTAGTTTTCTAGCTGCTAAAACAAGTACCATACAATGGGAATTTATTGGCTCAGGTTTTAGAGGCTAGAAGGCTTGCTTCCTCTGGTTGGTATCTTCTGACTGGCCTGCAAACTTTGAAATTTCTTAGCTCTTCCAGCACACAGCAATGCCCTAGGCGGCATCTTCTCCTTTCTCTTCCAGGTTCCGTTGACTTCCGGCTTCTTGCTGTTCCCGGTAGCTTCTCTCTCCAAGTGACTTTCACTCTGTTTATAAAGGACTCCAATAATCCAGATTAAAACCCAACCTGATTCAGCTGGGCCACACCTTAACTGAAGTGACATCTTGAAGAGGTCTTATTTACAATGAGTCCACACCCACAGGGCCAGGGGTTGGGTCCTGAACATGCTTTTTGTGGGAGACATGATCTAATCAATTCCCAACAGAATATATAATAGGAATTTAGATGTATATTTTAGTTCTTGTATGTGCTATATATATATGTATGTATGTATGTATGTATATGTATATGTATATATAATTTTTTAAGTATCTAAAACTGGGAAATAGCTACTTAATTAGTCTTTGGGGGTAATTCTCTGTTTTTGTATGCATTCATGTTTTGGAGAACCACGAATTTTTAAAGGCACATTCTACAAGGCAGTGTTATCTTTAAGGATCACAGGTCTCTGAGGATAATTGAAAGCTATTGATTAGCTGCCCATGAAAATGCACATGTGCAGCGAGACACAGAATTTTGTATTTGCATTAATTCTCTTTACCAAGACAGCCAAGATGAAAGTATTTTTCTCTGGTCTGATGTGATCCTCTTCCCGGGTTTGAGGCTCCATTGTCCCATTCTGGGGTCTCTGCGTCTACACTCAGGAATTTGCAGATTGTAATTCTGAGTTGTCTGCAAATGCTTCAAGTTCAACAAGAATGTCTCTGGAGATTTCACTTCCTTTCTGCAAAATTCTAGCTGTCTGTGTTCCATGTATTGGGAATGAGTGTGTGATGCTCCAGCCCCCTCACCTGAACTTTGTCCTACATCATGTTCTCTTTGCCTGGCCCATTCTCTCCCCATCTTACTCTCTCTAATGCTGGGATGAGGGAGGGTCTTTGTATCCCCTGCTCCACTGGTTGTTGAGGTGCAAACTGAAAACCGATCACTTCCTTCCAACCACCGGGGCTATAGGTAGCCCCGGGGCATCGTGCTCCAACCAGTTCACATGTGCTCAGCCTGGGAACTGGAAGTTCTTACATCCCTCATAGGCAGTGCATTCTGTGAGCTCCTGATGGCCCCGATCAGAGCGACTGCTGGCTCCTGGAGGTTTTCTTCTTCTCGGTGTGGCATAAACTCTTGAAAGTAAAAGCTGAACGATTAAATGCCCGAAATCACAATGCCCAGCAGCATCTCTGAATAAAGCTAAGCTGAATCAATAGCCTCTTATCGGGTGTCTATAACGGTTTAACATTGTAGGAACTGTTTGCAGAGTTATAAATTAAGAAGAATTTAGGAAGACAAGAATTAGGAAAACAATCCCTGGACATGTGAAATACCTAGGCACCGAGATAACATGTTTATCCAAATATCTAAAGTGAAATTTTCCAGATATGTGAAAGCTTAAAGCTAAAGAAAAGAAAAGCATGGAATTCCTTCGAAAGGAGCTAAAATATTTCCCTGCCTTAAGCAGAATATAGGAACATAGACTAGCCTTTTCTATATGTCGCTGGGGATTATGAAAGTCAACTACCAAACCATGCTGTGATATTGGATTCCCTTAGGGATTTAAAGTGCACAGGGCGCCTGCAGCTACACAAAATGACTTAGCGCTACTACAATTTCCACTTCATATTTTTGCTTTTTATAGGTTTCTTCTTTTTTCTTTTGTCTCCTCCCATAGTTTTACTGTGAGCAGCCTGAAAACCATCCTCCAACTTTAAATCTGCTGTAGGCTTGGAAACTATTTAGCCAAGTTTTCATAAAAATGGTATCCAAAGTAAGGGTATAGAAGCTGTAAAGATCTGAGGTTCTCTGCTTAGAGTCTATTGCTTTTAGAGCATGATGTTTCTCTCTTCTAATTTTCTACACAATTGCCACTAATTATTTTTTGTCCTGCATTCTCAGCTGTGTTGAAAAAGGGTAGGTTTTGTTGATAGGTGACATTCAGTCAAGTAAGATGTTATTGACTATAATTAAACGTGTCACAGAGGTGAAAGTGCTTTAAATGTTCACAAAAGAAAGAAATGGGGTCCTTGGGAAATGCATCACAGGAAAAGCAAAACTTAAACCAAACCAGAAGAAGGAAAGAGAAGGGAAAGTTCTTAGCATTTATCGAGTCTCACTATTGCAAGGTACTGGGATGAGTAGATACTGTTTCAGAGGTAGGATTCACAGTTAAGATTGCATTTGTCTGTATGCAGCAGAGAACAAGAATTTATTTAATTATTTAAAAAGCCTAGATGTTAGTCGTTTTGCTGCCCTTGATACAGCTGCTCAGTGATACTGTCAGAAACTTAGGCTCTTTCTTTCTGCTCTGCCATCATTTACAAAGTGGCTTTGTACTTGTGGTTACGAGATGGCTGCTACAGGCCCAGACATCACATGCAACATTCAAGGCAGAATAAAAAAGGAAGGGGCAAAGTCTTCAAACTTGTGAATCTTGTCCTTTATTTGGGAAGTCAGCCCTCTCTGACAATCTTCCCCTAATATCTCGTTACCCAGGTCTCAGCATAGTCCCGCATGCTGGCATAGGGTTCTATCATACTGGAAAAAATTGGTATGCTCTGAGCAGAAAAGAAGTCTGGGAGGGAATGGATATTGTGTGGGCCACAGACAATTTCCATCATACAGATATTGTCTCATTTAATCCTAACAACAATAACCTTTTTAATTCTAATAGGAACACAGTACTTGTCCAGATGCCACAGGCTAAATTGGGATTTGAACCTAGAACTTGCTCTTGCTCTCTCCATGATCTTGCTATGGTAGCAAAAACACACCAGTCCTCTTAGAAAATACATTCCAGCGTGGGGACCAAAGCTCTTTCCTGAATATATAAGGAATCTTCCAAGCAGTAGTATCTCCGTTTCCCACTTCGTAAAGAATGAGTGGCCATTCCCTCAGAGCCATTCGAAAGGGCAGGATTCCAAGAGGTGTCAAGAGAGCAGCTGTGGCTTCCCCACGGCTCTAGGGCACCCTGTGCAGCTCTGGGACTTGCATCACTCCTGCCCCTGCCAGGCCTGCTAGGTCATGGCCAGCATCTTCACCGGGCACCTTTGCCCCACACCTGCCTCGCCCTAGGCATTGAACTTGCAGCAGCAGCAGCATGACCTCTGGCCCAGAAGCTACAAAATCCAAACACTCCACCCCACCTCCTTCCAGAGAATTGGGACAAGACAGTATTTACTCTCGGGCATTCTTCCACTTCACAGCATTTTTAAGCACACCGCAGAAATTTAAATCATCTTTGATTTTTGTTTTATTAAAAATCCTGCCTTGGGACGCATGATAAGCAACCTTATTAATTTTCTTTTGTATTTAAATGTTTCCAGAAAAAAATATAATGCAGTATTTTGCAAAACTGTGAAAGGAAGATGATTGTGCTGATTCTTCGCCAATGTTTCAAATCCCCCTTTATTCTCTATGTTGCTCCCATGATTACTGTTCTGAAATTCTAATCCTATGGAGTCAGTTAAATAAAAATATTTCAGCCCCATCATCAAGAGGAAGAGTTCTTAACCTTGAGATGCATGGACAAATTTCAGAAGAGCCATTAAACTGAAAGCAAAACTGTACATGTGTGCTTACATGTCTTTTTCTGGAAGAGGATCAATAGAGTTCATCCAATTCTCTAAGGGGATTCAGAATCCTAAACACCTAAGAACAAATGAACTATCAGTTAAAATCCAAAGCCCTTGGGATAACATTCCAGGGCCTTCATAGTCTACGCCCATCCATCTTTCTGACCTCATCCTCGGCAGCCACATTCCAGCAATCCATGCTGCTTCCCACTGAGAAAAGACCATTAAATTTGTCCATTATAAAGAGTAGTTTCACTTATTCATTTGTCCATTTATTCATTCATCAATGAAAATTTATTGAAACCCTATTACATGCATGACACAGTTGTAAATACTGGGGATCCAGTGGAGAACATGTCAGATGACATCCTGTTCTTCATTGAGCTTATATGCCATTTGAAGGAGAAAGACAATTACCAAGTAAGCAATTAAGCAAGCGGGAGCCGGGTCATGATAAGCACAATTTAAAAACTACTAAGGAGTGGCCTGAAAAGTAGGGGAGGATAGACTGGTCAGCCAAGGCCTCTCCAAGGAGGTAACATTTGAACTAAGACCTGAGTAATGACGAGGAACCAACCGCATGAAGAACTAGGGGCAAGTTCCAGTGGACAGCAGGAAGAGAGAGAGGGAGAGAGAGTCACACACACAGACAGAGAGACTAAAGATGAAAGGGTTAGGGGTGGTTTAATGAGCAAATAAATATCCAGGGGAGGGAGAAATTTATGTGGCCAAGAGCACAGCAATAATGCACAAACATGACTATTTCTACAGCTGCACTGAAACAGCTTTGAGAGGACTGAGAAAAGGTGAATTACTGTCATCTGTATGCTCTGTGACTATTCATTCATGCTCCCAACTAATGGAAGATGACAAAGACTGGGCATGAAAAATGACTGCAGCAAATGTCTTGGCATCTCCCAGCTCTTCACCTTTGGCAAGTGGCCTCTTTGACAGTCTCTTGTGCCCATGTTTGGTGTTGGGTGTTCTCATAACTTCAGGGAGATGTAGCAGACATGATCTTTGCAATGTAGCAAACCCAAGAGAAATTCAGGGGACAGGTCTGAAAGATGATATAGAGTGAAATATGTGTGTCATTGGAAAGCCTTGGCTCCAACACATTCAATTCCAGGCTGCACCATTGCAGAACCATCTCCTATCACATATCCTTCCTGTAGACACTTTGGGCAAGCAGGGCTTATAATATGGCCCCTTGAAAAAGTTTCAGACTGCATGTGTCACCAAAAGATCTTGAGACAGTCATGAGAGAATTTCTAGATACCTGGTTAGGAAACATTTGCCCAAGGTGACTTGGGAAAGGGAAGGACCCATTTTGCAGAACTGGTAGTTGCCACCCTTGTTTGAAAATTCTTCGCATTGATTTGGTTCTGGTACCAGTTCACACTCTACACACACAATACAGCTGTAAATTAAGTGTCCCCAAGTTTTCTCCAGCTTGTTGAAGGCATAGTTTCTTTTATTATCCAAATAAAATGGCTCAAGCACCAATCTCATGTACTTTGAGAAGTCCTGTGCCCTTTCTAGTGCCTTAGACCATGGGAATAAGGAGAAGTGGATGGGGTAAGGCTAACTTTACCATTGGTCACCTCTTTTCCCAGCTTTGTCTGGATACCACCTGTTATGTATTGAATTGTGACCCCAAGAAATATATTCCAGTCCAAACCTCCAGTCCTGTGAATATGATCCTACTTGGAAATAGATGTTATCAGTTAAGATGAGACCAAACTGGATTAGGGTAGGTCCTAATACAATATGACTGATGTCCTTACAAAAAAAGGAAATTTGTACAGTCAGTAGGAAAAAGAGAGAAGATGGCCATGTGACAGAGGCAGAGATTGAATTATGCCACAGATTGCTGGCAAGCAAGGCACCACAAGAACCCTACAAACCTCGGAGGAAACAGCCCAGATGACCCCTTGATTTTGGACTTTCAGCCTCCAAAATTGTGAGACAATAAATTACTGTTGTTTTAAGCCAGTCAGTTTGTGGTACTTTGTTTTGACAGCCCTAGCAAACTAGGACACCACCTGTGGTGGTTTGAAACTACATATTCCCCAGAAAAGCATGTTCTTCAAGTTAATCCATTCCCGCGGGTGTGGTCCCATTGCAAGTAGGATTTTTGTGATGAGGCTACTTCAGTTAAGGTGTGACCCACTTCATTAAGGATGGGTCTTAATCTTCTTACTGGAATCCTTTCTAAATGGGATGAATACAGAGAGAGAAAGCCACAGAAGCAAGAAGCTGAAAGCAACAAACCCTGGAGGAGAAGGGAGAGACCAGCAGATGCCACCATGTGCCTTGCCATGTGGCAGAGGAGTCCAGGATGGCCGGCAGCTGGTCTTCAGAGAGAGAGGATCTGATGCTCTCAGTCATCAGTCATCAAGACTGATGAAGTCTTGATTTGGACATTTTTATGGCTAGAAAATCGTAAGCTTGTAAACTAATGAATTCCCACTGTTAAAGCCAAACCAATTTATGGTATCTGCTTTCGGCAGCCTAGCAAACTAAAACAGCACGCATCTCCCTTTTTTTTGCCCCAAACAACATTATCACAAGGCTATTGTATGTGTTAACATTTACTGAAGCTTTAGGGATAACAGAAATTGTTTCTTCACAACATGGAACAGCATCTAACTTAAAACTGATAAGTATTCTCACACAGTTCCACATAATTCCTCCTCCACAGGGAATTCCTCACTGCCTCAATTTCCCTGGGGCTGCACATCATCATATCTCTTGGGTCCTCTCCTCACATTCTGGTGCCCTGAAACTCTCTTTCTTAAGCTGCCTACAAACACTCAAAATCCTTACTTTCTTAGTTGAACCGTTCAGCTCTCTCACTTACCCTCACAAATCTAGGCTTTACCTGGCTGTGGGGTGAAAAAGCCAGATGGAAACTCATCTTGTTCAACCACATAGACCCATCAAAGTATATCGCTCCACCAAAGAGCCATTCACCTCCCTTACTCGGGCTATCCTTCCCCTAAAAGGCAGAAACCTGGCATATTGGGGGTTGGATGTGGCTCAACTGTTTGGGCGTCCGTCTCCCATATGGAGGGACCCGGGTTCGATCCCCGGGACCTCCCGGTAGAAAACAAATAAATAAATAAAAACGGTTATACCAAAAGTAAAAAAAAAAAAAAAAAAAAAAAAAAGAAACCTGGCATACGCTTTTTAACTAAATAGCATTTTTTTTCTTCCTGCCACACAGCCTCATGATCCTACAAAGATATATCAAGATGAACACCGTCAATGAATTTGCTTTTCTCAACAGTACTCAGACGCGACGCTTTAATGAGAAAAGATGCCCGGAAATTAAACCAGGCCTTTCGGATGCTTTGAACTGGGGAAACAGCCTGATATCACAGACTCTGCTCTATGGCTCATTAATGGTGTAATGGATCGTCACGGCCTGGGGCCTTTGTGCAAATCCTTCAAGACCTCCCTGACCCACCCAGTGGTCGCCTGCATTCCGGAGCACTGCTCGTCTGCCCTTATTGGCACGTGCCCTGGCCATAAGCGTAGAAATCAGGCAATGCCAGTCACACGCCACACAAATGGAGGGAGCCACAGGCACTGCAACCCTGTTCGTAGCAAATCTCAGCTTCTCTCACTTCATTCCTGCTTTTTTTTTTTTTTTTAAGATTTATTGATTTATTTATTTTTATCCATTTTTTACCGCCCTCCCATTTTTGCTGTTTTTGTGTCCATTCAACTGGGCAAGTCTCTGTGTCTGTTTCCTGCCCTCTCTTCTCATACTTGTCCTCCTGTCTTCACCAGGATTCGATCCGGGGAAACTCCAGTGTGGGAGAGAGGCGTTCTACTGCCTGTGCCACCTTAGTTCCTGGTTCTTTTGACGCGTCTCGTCTTGGTTCTCCCTTGTCACTCTCCTGTTACATCATCATCTTGCTGCATGGCTCGGCGGGGCCTGGCGGCACACCCGCGTGTGGGGCCTGGAGGGCTCACCTGCTTGTGGAGCCTGACGGCACACCCACGCACAGGGCCTAGCGGCCCATGTGCCCTCTATATATTCCTTTATTTTTACCGGGAGGTCCCGGGCATCGAACCCAAGTCCCTCCATATGGGAGACGGATGCCCAACCATTTGAGCCACATCCGCCCCCCTGTTCCTGCTTTTGATCCTCATTTCCATTCTCCAGAATCTACCTGTGTTCTGACTTTCAGGCTTTATTTCTTACTCTAAGCCCCATACTCATCCCTTTTAGCACTGATAGCTTTTTTTTTTTCATGTGATCCACTTTATTGTGATTACTTTATGACAGTGATCTGTTACCACACCTGCAATATTTCTGAAGTTTGCCTATAACATCAATATCCACTTTGAGGGTTTTCTCTTTTTTGATTATTTTGACTTTATGTTCAATAATGTATAACATTTAGCTGATGAATATACAAAACAGAGAACTAATAACAAAAACAAACCTACAAATTTAATTGCAAGATTTACCCATGCTACTAGCAGTGATGTATACATTTAATAATGAAAAAGCTTATAGGACTATAACAATTGACATATGAGACATGGAGAAGGATACATAGTGATAAACACCTCAAAGACAGTGGTCCTGTCACTTGGACAGAATGCCCCATCTTTCCAGTTAGGATACCCATGGATTTGCTAAGGACTAATTGGATAATGAATTGAGATTTATTCTTTCCAATGTCATGCCTGATAGCTTTTTGCTTCTCTAGTTTTGACCTTCTACTGCATGCAGAACTTCTCAACCTCAGGAATAGTGACATTTGGGACCAGATAATTCTTTGTGGCGGGGGTGGGGGGGCTGTCCTATGCATTATAGGATTTTTCCCAGAATCTTTGACCTCTGCCCCCAAATCATAACCATCAAAAACGTCTGCAGACATTGCCAACAGTCCCTTGGGGACAAAATGGCCCCCAGCTAACAGACGCTGGTTTGCTGAACCTGATTTGTACTTGCCATGTGGATCTATTAGCTCCTGGATGTTATGAAAAACCCTCATTACAACGTCAGCTCTTCAAAAGGGAATCAGCGTGGACGTGATTGACTGCATCTTAAGACTCCTGTGATTGACCTGGGTGATGACTGGCTATCCATGAATATCTCCATTCAAGACTCTCTAAAGAAGACCCTTAACTTAAAATATATATATATATTAAAATAAAATATATTTTATATTTCTAAAATATAGAAAGTGGTTTTGTCTGGCTGGCCAAAGCCCAAACATCTGGGTGAACATTAATTTATCCAATTTTTTGATATGCTAGCAAGTCCCAATAATTGAATGAATTTTTTCATCTTTCACTCACATTCTGGGTGCTTACACCAAGCCCAAATACTGGAGAACCAGTATTATCAAGAGGACACCAATCATTGTCAAGTGCTCTGGGTGCTAGGACAGAAATCTCGTGGAGTGCAGTGAGGACACACAGGAGGGAATGGTTGATCATACTGCAAAGCGGAAGGAAGAAGGAAGGCACCCTAGAGAAGGTAACCCATGAGGTGGCACTGGGGTTACTGTATAATCATTCCTCTCCTCAGGAACGTTGGCCCTTGACCATTGTCTCAAAACAATTCTACTTGAGAATCCCAAGGGTAGCCATGAGGATCCTCCACACACATACACAGCCTCCTCTCCAACAGGAAGAGTGAAGTTGCACATCAGCTGAATCAAAGGAGACACGTCAGAGCTAAGATGGAGAAGGTCAAGCAAAGAAATGAGAACCAGAGAGCTCAGCCCTGGACAAAGCCACCCGGCTCTAACCACTACCCTACAATTCATGTGTCCACACAACATCTGTTGTTTTATTTGTTTGCCCAAATAGACATAAAATTCTAATTCCAGTGCACCCTCTAAGCCTCCCAAACTCTCCTCTGGCAGCCAGTGAGCCCTGTGCTGCACCCTTTGCAACCAATGGCTGAAGGACATTTTTGGTACTAAATTACTTTATTTGAAGAAATGGCGCAAATAAAAGAATTTAGTGGCTCTTGGATGTTTTGATACAACTTATGTAAAAAGTAAAAGTAAACCCAAAATGCAAGCACTGCCTCAGTAACCATGGAAGTCACCCCCATAGCCATGGGGAAGCCAGCATCACTGTCTCCCAGGGTGTGCTTGTCAAAGAGATTCTCTGCCAAACCAAATTCAGGGGACACATGTTGCACAGGTTGGTTGCATAGTCACCCAACTCTTTGATGGATTTTACATGCTCATTCAAGTAACGCGAGTCAATAAAGTTACACAAATGAGGGTTGTTTTTGTCAGTGGCCTGTTTGTGCAGTTCCAACAGTGGCTGGGCTTAAAAATGCAATATAATGATCTTTTTAAACATGGAATTAAAAATAATGAAATTAAAAACGGCTAATATGATAAAACAGTATTAACAGACTTGAATACTGTAGAAAATAATTATTTAAAAATCCACTATCACTATCAACTCCAAAAAAAAGATTTAGTTTGCAAAATTTACTTTGCTTCTTTGGAAATTACTTTCTAAATCAGGTTTTCCTTTTCTTTTTCTTTTAAAATTTTATTGTGGTAACATATATACAACACAAATTTTCACATTTTAACCACTTTCATGTATATAATTCAGTGATATTAATTGTATTCATAATATTGTCCTACCATCACCCATCCACTACCAAAAGTTATTCATCACCCCAAAGAGAAACTCTATACCCTTTATGCAATAACTCCCATCTGCCCCGTCCCAGACCCTGGTAATCTGTAATCTACTTTCTGTCTCTCTATATTTTCTTATTGTATGTATTTCATATAACTGAAATCACACAGTATTCATCCTTTTGTGTCTGGCTTATTTCACTCAACATGATGTCTTCAAAGTTCATCTATGTTATAGCACGTATCAGAACTTCAATCGTTTTTATGGCTGAATAACATTCCATGGTACATAAACACCACATTTTGTTTATCCATTCCTCAGTTGATGGACACTTGGGTTACTGCCACCTTTTGGCTATTGTAAATAATGCTACTATGAACACTGGTATACAAATATCTGTTTGAGTCCCTCTTTTCAATTCTTTTGGGTATATACCTATGTCCTGGTTTTCCAGGCTGCTATGACAAATACCATGCAAAGGTGGCTTAAACAAGCACTTATTGGCTTATGGTTTCGGAGGCTAGAAGTTCAAAATCAAGGCCATTCTTTCTCCCCAGTGTCTGTAGCATTCTAGGGCTGGTTTGCTGTGATCCTTTGGTTCCTTGGCTGTGTCTCTGCCTCTCGTCACATGGTATTCTCTTTCTTATTGTATCTGCCCTTCAAGTTTTTGCTGAGTTCTAGCTTCTGGCTCCTCCCTGTATCTTTCTCTGACGTCTGGCTTCCCATTTCTTCTTTTTACAAAGCCTCCAGTATTATGAACTAAAACCCACCCTGATTCAGCTGGCCACACCTTAACTAATAACAGTATCTTCAAAAGGTCTATTTATAATGTACCCACAGGAACATGGATTAAGATTAACCATATATATTTTGAGGGGGGTACGTGATTTTCAATCTACATGACCTAGAGGTGGACTTGGTGGGCAATATGGTCATTCTGTGTTTAACTTTCTGAGGAGCCACCAAACTGTTTTCCACAGCAGCTGCACCATCTTACATTCCCACCAGCAATGTACCAGGGCTCCTATTTCTCCATATCCTCACCAATAAAAAATAGCCATCCTAGTGGGTGTGAAGTGGTCAACATCTGTTTTAAGGTGGCCATGTTTACAAACACCCATAAGCTAACAGTGAGCAGACATGGGAAAGAAGATTGGAAGCAATTCTGTTTCCAACAAACAATATGGTGACTATTTTAGATGCCCCAAGATTCTGGAAGGAGACAGGCCAGAGAGAAATTACAAGGATTTCTGGAGAAAACCAGGAGTTGATGTTACAAGGATCCCCTTGTCTCTACAAACTATAAAATGCAAAGTTGTCATAACTGTGCCTTCTTGTAATTCAGATGCATATTTATTCTCCAGGTGGAGAACTTGTAAACAATATAGAGTTTATATAAAACCAGCTCTTATTGGGGAGTGGATGTAGCTCAGTGGTTGATCGTCTGCTTCCCGTGTACTAGGTCCTGGGTTCAATCCCCGGTATCTCCTAAAAAAATTTTTTTCGGAACAAGTGAAAAGGTTAACAGCTGGATTATTCAGCCATTTCCAGTGTACAAAAGTCGCCTTGGGAGGAAAGATACTGTCGTCGTTTTTTTCCTTCTTTTTTTTTTTTTTTTTGTTTGGTTTTGTTTTTTTTTTTTTTTTTTTTTTATTTAGCTTTTCCTTCTCTTTTTTAATGCATCTGCTTTGAAGCTTTTCCTGTTTTGAAATCCCGTCAGCTCTAAAAATCAAGATATTTCCTTCAGCTTATTTATGTAAGAAGAAAGATCTTTATTGATATTTCTTTCACAAAGGCGTTGAGAGCCTTGGGATAAGAAATTATTCAGAAGCTGCCTGTTTTGGCATATGCTTTGCTATTTGCCTCTTTATTTTCCTAGTCCTTGAAAACGAACTTTTAACACTTTGTTCTGATTGCTAAGGTACACGTTTAAGTTGTCAATGGAAATGTAAAAAACTGGTTATATTTTTTAAAATCTCAGTTATACTCTGTGTAATTATTGGTTATTATTCAAGAGTAAATAAAATTAAGGATTTTGATTTTCTTTTGCGATGTTCTTTCTGTGTACATCCCACTTAAATTAGCACACAGTAGTCTCAAAACATCATAAACTTTCATGAAGAGATTGTGATTAGAGCTTGGTTAACAGAGAGGTTTAAGAGCTTGTCCTCATTTTAGAAAGGGATGCTTACTTTACAAATTTTAGACATTGACCTTCCTGTCTCTTTGATAAGAAAAAAAATGTGTTGTGAAATGAGTTTCTGTAAAACAAGCAACTTATTCTTCATCTCTTTTTTCTTCAGTCTTAACTTGCCTGGTTATGAGCCTGAGATATTTCTCAGGCACCACTGTAAATGAGTTGTAAAGACTGGTGACATTTTTGGGGTCAAATGCATAAATTTAAATGAAATATGCTCTTCCCTCCAGGGGTCAATCTCCTGCTCCTTACCCAGATGGCGCACACCTGTTATCATTGTACACTTACCTTTTTGTTGATTGATTCTTCCATGAAACTAATATTTATTTATGTCCTGTTAGTGTGCTAGCTACTGAGGGTACAGCACTGAGCAAAACCAGACATGGTCCTTGCCTGCACACAGCTTACAGTGTGGAGAGAAAAATACAAGAAAGTACTGGTCTGAAAAGGGCAGGGGTTTGAGAGGGGTGAGGGCTTCCAAGAGGGCTTCCCTGGGGGAGCACAGACCACAGAACAGGCTTGGCTGGCTGGGACAGGCTCCTCAGTCTGAAATCCAGCTGGTATAGAGCTACAAGCACCTTCCCTTCCAGAATCAAGGGGAAAGTACTGAAACTTTTATCACTTTATCACACCAATGAAGTCTGTCCTAAAATTAAGTTCTCTCCAACTACATAAAACATCATTCTGTTTTCTGTAAATAAAACAGAGGTTCTACCCTGTTGCTCACTCCCACCCTCTCTCTCCTGCCATCTTCTGAATTGTTATTTAATCATTTGACTAAGCAGGTCATAATTTATAACCACAGTAGAATCTTATTCTCCAGTGAGATTGGGGGATGACTGGTTGATCAATGAAAAGTTTTAAAGTCAGTGAAAAGGGCTATGCCATTAAAACAATACGGTTGCTAAACGTAAAATTTTATCTTAAGACATAGACATGCACATTGGCTAACCACTGATTTTAGTGGAGAGGCAAGAACTTTTCTGTAAGTGTGAACAACTGATTGGCGTGCTGTTCAGTGGCCGTTAAAGGATGATGGAAATGTTCTATATCTGCATTGTCCAATACAGTAGCCACTAGCCACATGTGACTTTTGGGCTCTTGAATTGTGACTAGTGTGACTGAGGAGCTGAATTTTTAATGTTATTTAATTTTAATTAAACTTAAATGGCCACATGTGGCTAGTAGCTACTGTATTGGACAGCTCAGGATAAGAGTTCTGAGCAAACTTCTCTGTAAAAACCATACCCATATGCCCCATCTGTGATTTTCCATCTTGGTTTCTATGGTGGCTTGGAGTTATGTGCCCCAGAAAAAAAAACAACAACATGTTCTTAACCTTAATCCATTCTTATGGATGTGAACCCATTATGAATAGGACCTTCTGAAGAGGGGACTTCAGCTAAGGCACAGCCCAGCTGACTTACAGTCTTCACCCTATCGCTGGAGGCCTTATTGAGAAGACTACATAAAGAGAGCCCCGGGGAGCAGTGGAACCCAGAAGAATGAGGAGGAGATGCTGCCTTGAACACTGCCCGGTGACAGGAAAGCCAAGGAACCCCAAAGATTGCAGGCCAGACAGATACTGACCCTGTAGCAAGTCTTCTAGCCTCTGAAACTGTGAACCAATAAATTCTTGCTGTTAAGTCAACCCATGGTATGATGTTTGTTTTAGTAGCTGGGAAACTAAAACAGCTTCTTTAAAATGGCGCCAGAAGTTAAAGACCACTTGACACATTCTGAGAGCAGAATCCTTCTAGATTTTAATATTTATTTCCAAATAATTTGCAATTACTTCAACCACACCTAAATTGAGAGTTGTTCTCTGTAGAAACTTGCAACTTTTAGGAACTTACAATCAGTCAACAACTGGTTTCCCTTCCCATTGCTGCCTGGCTCTCTCCCTTGAGACAATCAGCTACTCATATGGATAGCCCAGTGGAAGGAGGGAATGATCCTCAGTGGGCAAAGCTTCTCTGGAGTTTCCTCACTCCGAGCTGAGCAAGGGCCATGAGACTGGCATCTGAGAACCCAAGGCAGGGACTGGAAATGTCAAATATCAGAAAGTGTGGTCCAGGGGGATGCAAGGACCTCTGAGGTGAGGGACGGTATCAGTCTTGATGAATGTGTTTGACACCCATGGCCCCTAAGAGGCCACAGAGATGCTGAAAGGTGGTGGGCTTAGCCCTTTCCATCTCTGAATCTAGGAAAGCACAAAGACACCAAGGCACCAATACATTCCTTCTCAGTCTTTCAGTGAGGGTCTGCACCCCCCCTCTGCCACACACCCTCCTACCCTGGTAGAAAGCCCTTCATCTTCCACCATCAGAAGCTGGCTTCCACCTGGGGTCCTGCAACAACCAGACCTGTGCCCCATTTTTAAAAATAACCTACTTAAGGGAACTCAGCCACTAGGGAGAGGAAGACCAGTGAGAACAAACAAAACACTTGGTCAATGAGATAGAACTTCTGGAAAATGACAGGGGACAATTTGAACAAGCAAACAGATAAGGGCACTTAAGGAGATTAAAATGTATTGCAAAAAAGAATGTCTGGATCTTTTAAGCATTAATCACATGATTTCTATACTGAACAGGTTTTCCAAATATAGCAAAAACTTCTTGAATTTTACATAAACAACAAATAATTTTTAGTGTGTTGTGGGCCCATACCATATTTGGGACCCACTTAACTCGAAAATTATTTACTGTTTATCTGGAATTCAAATTTAACTTGATGTCCTGTATTTTATCTACCGTTTAACAATTAAGTAGATGAATTGAAGAGAGAATGGTCATTGATGAGATATGGACGAGTGACCAAAAACAAATGTGAAAACCCTTGCTGCACATAACAAGCAACATGATGGGAAAATGAGGGTAAAAATGAGACCAATGGCTAGGTCTGGGAGACCTACCATGAGCAATAATATAAATTTCAGGAGAAAAGGAAGCAAAGGAGAGGCAATGATTTTAAAACATGTAATAGAAGAAATTTTTTCTAAGCTGAAGAAACCCAGGAGTCTATATATTGAAAGGACTCCCAGAGTTCTAGGCTTGAATAATGAGGGGAAAAATTCACTTGGGCACGTCCTGGTAAAATTCCAGACAGAAAGGACAAGTTATGTACAAAGGGAAAAACATTCTATTGACATCCAACTTTTTATCTGCAACATTGGAAGCTGGAAGATACTGGAATAACATTTGCCAACGACTAAGCTGAGAGCATTTCAGAAGTCCTCTGCTAAGTCAGGATGGTATTCACCAGCCAAGGTGAAAGGAGAAGACTGTGGACATTCTTATCTGAGGAAAACAAATAAAAGACTTCGAAAAGAGAGAATTAAATCAGAGACAGCAAGATATAAGAGATGAGATGAGAGATGAGAGAAAACAGCAATGAGCAAAGAACCCAGCAACAAAGAGATAAAATTAAGTGGATCTTGACGGGCTATTTAGGACTATGTAAGGTAAATACTAAATAATCCCTTTGGAAACAGAAGGGAAATTATAATAACAATTCAGAACCAAAGTCCTGAAGTATCTCAAACAAGCCTAGATGTTAGAGGTGGTGAGAAAGAAGGAAGTGAAAATATTAGGAATGTCTCACCTGAGGGAGTGGGAAGTGGTGACAAAGAAAGAGAGAAAATGAACATTGTAGAGATTTCATCTCCCACAGCCTGGGGATATGCAGGAAGCAGAACATCATGAGGGGGGAGCAGTGGGCCCTTCTGAAGGAAATAATTAGAATAATATCTACAAATAATAATATATAGATGCCTCCTGAGCACAGGAAAGGGAACAAAATGAAATAAAATTTCAAGAGAACATCCAAATTAACAACGGGTAAATAGAATGAAGAGCAACCCGATGAAACCAGCAAAAATAAGGAAAAATAAAAAGAATGACTAATTTAGAATAAATAATTATGAAGTAATATAAAATATAGAATTGAGAATATCAGTCTTTACACCAGAGAAACACTGAAAATAAAGGGATAAGCAAAGAGATGCCGGAAAAGCACAATGAAAAATATGGTAGGAAAGAAAGCAACAATATCAGATAAGATGGAATTTAAGTTATCTGCAAAGGGAAAAGCATTCTATTGACATCCGACTTTTTATATGCACTAAACAAGATAAGAAAGGATATTACGTCATGATGAAAGGTATAATTTGTTAATTAGTTATAATAGTCATAAACATATTTTCACCAAATAAAATAGCAGCTAAACACAAAGTTAAAGGACTTTTTAAAATACAAGGAAGACTTCAACATATCACTTATAGAATTATAGAAATCTAGGAAATAAAAATTAAGTAAACCATATAAAAATGAAACAGTATAATTAATAAGTTTGATTTTAGATAGATGATAGACTGTTGCTAGATGGATATGGATAAATAGATGGAATGCATGGATGGATGGATGGACAGACTGATGATAGATGAGAGATAGATGCATTGATAGATGATACATGGATGGATAGATCGATAGATAGTAGAGTGTGTGTGCACATATGTGTGTATAGAGAGAAAAAGAGACAGAGAAATTTATATTTCTCAATTAGGAAATGCATGTTTTGTATGTTAGTGAAATAAATGATATATTTACAAAACTTGGTCTCAAAGGAGTTTGTTCATATTTCAGTAAAGTTAGAAATAAATATTAAAAAGATAACCCAAAACTCTTAACTTTTTAGAAGTTAAGAAACATACTCCTAGGTAACCCTAGGAGCAAATAGGAAATCAAAATTAAAATTACTCTCTTGAATCAATGAAAATGAGAAAGCTCCATACCAAAACCTAAAAGGACATAACTAAAGCTATACTCAGAGGAAATTGATCATTTTAAATGTCTTAGTAATTTTTTTACAAAAAGATGAACAATAGAAAATATAGCATTCATCATAAAAATATAAAACAACAAAATAAAACAAGAGGAATTAAAAACACATGCCCCAGGGAAACAGATGTGGCTTAAGTGACTGGGATCCTGTCTACTGTATAGGAGGTCCAGGGTTCGATTCCCGGGACCTCCTGGTGAAAGGCGAACTGGCCTGCGTGGAATGCTGGCCCACTCAGGAGTGCTGGCCCGCGTGGCATGC
This sequence comes from Tolypeutes matacus, assembly GCA_026826555.1. Lineage (NCBI taxonomy): Eukaryota > Metazoa > Chordata > Mammalia > Cingulata > Chlamyphoridae > Tolypeutes > Tolypeutes matacus. The sequence continues at coordinate 7,219,442 of JAKSZT010010873.1, read as the reverse complement.
TGGCCTGCACGGAGAGCTGGTGCAGCAAGATGATGAACAAAAAGACACACAGAGGAGAGACAATAAGAGACACAGCAGAGCAGGGAGCTGAGGTGGCACAAGAGATTGAATGAAATAAATCTTTAAAAAAAAAACGGTCTTAAAAAAACAACAACAACAACAAAACCACATGCCCACTTAATAAAGTAGACAATAAAAAAATGTAGAAAGGAAATACATATCCAAAAGCAGGTTTATTTAAAAGACCAATAAAATGAGCAAACCCATTTTGAGTTTAAGGGAAAACAGAAGAAGACAATTTTATGTAAAATTCAGAATTTAGGAGAATATTATATGCAACTCTGTAGCAACTATTTAAAAATCTTTAGGCAATGCTTGGTTTCCTAGAAATAAACATGTATTACCAAAACTGATCCCCTCAAAAATAGATCGTTATGGAAGAGATAAGAGAGACGAAGAAATACCCACCTTTGTAAAAGGCTTCAGGACCACATGCATTAATCTTTTAAGAGAATATAATCCAATATTATTTAAACTATTTCAGGCCATAGAAAAAGATGGAAAGCTCCTTAATACATTATATGATTTCAACATTACTCTAACACAAATACCTCTCACTTCTAAAATTCTCAGCTGATAGGAGCAGTACTATTCAAGCCTGATAGGAGGTAGCCTATTAGCCACAAGTTTCCATTGTACCACAGACATCAGTTAGTGTGCTTTACAGACCAAACAAAGAGAGATGGTGAATTGGATAAGTGGACAAAGGCTAAAATTAAGACTAAAGGAACACTGCATATTGGGTTAGGGTGTTTCTTTCTTATTTATTATGAATTACAAAAATGATGGAGAGCGAATGTAGCTCAGTGGTTGAGTGCCTACTTCCCACGTACAAAGTCCCAGGTTCAATCCCCAGTGCCTCCTAAAAAAAAAAAGCCAAAAAAACAAAGAGTACAAATTCTTCTTAGATGTTAAATCCTAAAAATGGAACAAGGGCATTCATTAAGAGCACTGTGTAGGCAATGGCCACATTAACTATGAATGACTGTCTACGTGCCTGTCTCCCATTAGACTGTGAGCGCCTTGATTTAACACCCTGTCGTTTTACTTCTATGGTCCCAACGCCTAGTTTTTGTGCCTGGCCTATGGTAGGTACACAGTTAACATTCCTGAGTGAGTAATGGGGTTCCTTGACCTATCCCAGGCCTGCGATTGCCATTCAGGCTCCTGACTCCAGTTGGATGGCCCTGCCTTTAGAAAGAGCCTCCCCACTTGTGGTGGTTTGAAGCTCTATGTATCCCACAAAAGTATGTTCTTAAAGTTAATCCATTCCTGTGGGTGTGGACCCATTGTAAGTAAGATAGTTACTTACAATGTTAAAACGTGACCCACCTTATTCAGGGTGGATCTTAATTCTCTTCCCGGAGTCCATTATAAAAGAATGAAATGCAGATAGAGAGAGAGAAAGCCACAGAAGCAAGAAGCTGAAAGCAACAAAATCCAGAAGAGAAGGGAGAGACCAGCAGATGCAGCCATATGCCTTGCCATGTGTCAGAGGAGTCCAAGATCACTGGTGGCTAGACTTCAGGAAGAAAGCATGGTCTTGATGATGCCTTGATTTGGACATTTTCACAGCTTCAAAACTGTAAGACTTTGAGCTCCTGCTTCCCATGTATGAGGTCCTGGAATCAATACCCGGTACCTCCTAAAAAATTAAAAAACAAAACAAAAAACCTGTAAGCTTGTAAGCTAATAAATTCCCATAGTTAAAGTCAACATATTTTAAGGCATCTCCTTTTAGCAGCTTAGCAAACTAAAGCACCCCTCGAGACATGAGTTAGTTGGAGCTTCAGTTCCACAGGGGATGGCTCTACCTCTAGGGCCTCAAATCCTCTTTCTTAAGACAACTCTTAGACTTAAGCCTGTTGAGCTCCCCAGACCCATCCTTCCTTCAGGAAGCCATAATCAGGCTTTCCGAATTTTCTTCTGGCCTCATTTCCTCTTCTACTGAAATTGCCTTTCCCTTATCTCTGACAGTTCAATTTAACATTCACTGAGCACCTACTATACGCCCAGCACCATTTGTAAACTTCCATGGGAACATAAAGCTGAATGAAGAAATGTCTGCCCCCCAGGAACTTACATCTTTTTATGAGGAATTTTCCCTTTCCACTTCTAAGCAAAATGCCTCATTTCACATTTGCAACTCTGATTGTCCAATGAAATGTTATTTGACTTACTAGACTACAAAGATTTTCCAAAATTAATTTAGTGGTTGTATGAATATAGTTCTAGAACAAACCTGTCCAATAGAAATATAATGTAAGCCACAAATGTGGTTTTTTAAAATGTTATAGCCGCAATGAAAAAAGTAGGAAGAAACAGGTGACACTAAGTTGAATAGCATTTTTATTCAATCCAATATATCCAAAATATTATTGCATTATATAATCAATATTAAGTTATTGAGATGTTTTATAGTCTTTTTTTGTATTGAGTCTTACTGTCCAGTGTGCATTTTAAACTTACAGTACTTCTTACTCTGGACTAGCTACGTTTCAATGCTCAACAATCACATGGGGCTAGTGGCTACCATACTGGGCAACACAGTTCTAGAAAGCAATGTGCTCCCCAGAACCGTGTCAAATAGTTGTTGTCACTGAAATTTACCGACATGGCCATTGTTTCAAAAGTGTGTTCTTCATGTTCACTAAGCTACAAGGCCTTTGGCCAGTTTTTCCCCTTTATTGATAATAATTTCCTGAGAGCCTTCTGAGCCAGTTGTTTTAAACTGAGTTGTTCATCTAAACCTAACTCAAAGATATTATCCTCCTCATTTTAGGGATGGGAGGACTGAAATGCACAGAGGTAAATAATCTGCCTACGCTCATGCAGCTGGACATGCCGGCTGTTTAGCCTCGTGCTCTTACCGCCTAGCAGAGTTCAGTAAATATTCTGTAAAGGACCACATAGTAAAGAATTTAGTTTTGTGTCGTAAGGTCTCTGTCCCTACTACTCAACTCTGCTATTGTTGCATGAAAGCAGTCGTAGACATACATAAACAAATGGGTGTGGCCATGTTTCAGTGAAACAATTGACAAAAGAAGGCAGTGGCTGGATTTGACCCATAAGCTGTAGTTTGCTGACACCCTATCTAGAGCAAAGGTAGTTTATTTAACTGTTACTTTAACTCTAAATTTCTCAGGATACTCGGAAAAAGGCTTTTCTGGGCAGCTTAGCATTTGCTACGTGCTTAAATGCTCAGAGTGAGATACAAGGCAGAAGCTTAAATTTAGAGACAGCTCAAAGAAATGAAGAATCTCACCCAAACCATTCTTTTAAATATTCTCTTACCTAACCTTATTCTTGAAAAAGAACCAACAGGATATATACATACATATACACACACACTCTTATTTTAAAGTTATTTTAAGGAACTGAACAATAAGGCAGATAGCAGGCTGGAAATCCTGGTAAGAGTGGTGTTACAGCATTGAGTCTGAAACCCGCAGAGGGCTGGAAATCCTGGAAAGAGTTGATACTGAAGTATTGAGGCAGAATTCCTTCTCTTTTTTGGAATTCTCAGTTCTTTGCTCTTAAGGCCTACAAATGATTGGATGAGATCCACCTGCATTATTGAGGGTAATCTCCATTACTTAAAGTCAACCGATTGTACATGCTAATCACATCTATGAAATACCTCCACAACAACATCTAACCAGGGTTTGACCAAATAACTAGACACCTTAACCTAGTCTAACTGACACATAAAATTAACTATCACTATACGTATGTATAGAGACACATATATACATATATAGAATGATATACTACTCAAAGACTAAATTTATTACTATTTGAATATTTATTACTCAAAAGAAAGGTTGTTCAGCAATGGAGTGAAGGAAGAGAGAGATATAGGGCAATACTGGGCTTCCCATCCAGCCCACTGTAGGGCTAGACACAGAAGACTAGGCCAATAAACTCCCAACTATACAACCAACTCCATTTTGTTCTCATGCCAAGCCACCTTCTGATTATGATTTGGTTTCCCATAAAGGTCTGCAATAAAAGAACGTGTTAATCGACGTTTGGTAGCTGTCCTATCTCCCTACCCTTGTTTCTTATAGAAACCAGTAAACTGATATCTGTCCTCCACATTGGTCGACGAGAACATTGTTAGTATGAGTCCGTGATCCTGGGCCAAGTCAACTCTGGTACAAAGGAAGACCAAGCTTCTTAAACTGCAAAGATGTAGGTCAAAACCCCAGATGTTAATAAATTTGCCAAGTTTAATCAAGGACATCTTAGTGTCCAGGGGCTTTTTCCAGCTTTCTGGGTTTTGCACACTTTCTTTGTCCTGAAAAACAACTTTAAGGGGAAGAAAAAGAGCAAAACAGAAACTCAATTTCTTTTCCAAGTCACCATTTTTCTCTTTTCCGTACCCAAAAGCCATCAGCAAAGCCCTTTGCTAGAGTACCAGTCTTAAAAAGTGGTACATCTGCCCCCTGATGGCAGCCATGAATGTATCCTCATGAACTTTCCTGAACTTTCTCAGGAAGAGGAATTTCTAGCTCCCATCCTTGGCATTGGGGAGCTCACATATCCCTTGTGTTATGAACATCGGTTCCCAGAAGAAGGCTTTGAGCTCTCTGACCTGACTTGGAAGGTCTGGCTTATCCGACATCTGCAATAAGGTCAAGCCGAGGCCTCACAAGGAATCATGAAAGTGAGAAGCTGTAATGCTGTGGGAAACATTTTTGTGTGGGAAACACACAAAGAAAAGTTTCTTGAGGATGACTCTAAAGATTACCAAACACAAACATGGCCTCAGGGCAGAGGTTGGAGTAGAGAATGAGAATCAAGATAGGCTGTGTTGTCATGCACTCTGTCATTTCTAGAACATGCCATAAACGTTGCTCTTCCATGTCTGTGAGGACAACCTTCCATTTGGCCCTCCAGGTCTGTCCTCCATTCTTTCCACCAGCTCTCCGCCCCAGGAGGCTGGCTTTTGCAGATTATATCAGTGGGCTCTCTTGTTCTCTACTTCCTGTTGGGGGCAGCCAAGGAAAGGAAGCAGCTGGAGATCAGATGTCAGGAGGAGAATGTATCAGGGCACTTATTCCCTGGATTCCCTCCATGGCAGGTCGCTGGCTGCTGCTGTGTCCCTCTACAGAAGGCCCCTCTGTGTACAGCTACCCTCCCTGGGCTCCCATAACGACTTCCGGCCCTTGCTCCAATGCCTCAGGATGTCCCTATTCCATGTTTGGTTTGCCTAAGCTCTGCCCACACCTTTTTAGGTAGTTACTTTATTGATCTCTTCTCAAATTATCCAAATTGCATGTGCTATCTGTTTCCTACTGAGATCCTGGCCACGTGCTTCTCTCTGCACAGAACGCCCCTCTCCATCCATCTCTGCCTCGTAGATATTCCAAGGAGGAGAATAAACATCACCTCCTCTGTAGGAACTGTAGTAAGAAACAGTGTTAACTGGAGTCCTACAGACCTGGGGTCATGTCTTGGCTCTGCTCTTTGTTCAGTGACAAACTATGTCCATTCTTTGAAAACGGGGATGGTGACACTCACCTCACAAGCTGTCATGAGAATTACAGATTCTGTAAATGCTATTTTCCATCTCTATGACATTGGCAGGGATCCAAACATTTTCTTTGCTCCCATATCATTTTTAACAACTCTACTGAGATAGAATTCACATACTATACAATTTACCCATTGCAAATGTATGACTCCATGGCTTTTTGTATATTCAGAGCTGTGCATCCTTCACAATCAATTTAAGAATATTTTTTTAATCACCCCAAAAAGAAATTCCAACCCCCTTAGCTGTCATCCACCTGATCATCCCATCCCCCTCCAACCTTAGGCAACCACTAACCTACTTTCCATCTCTCTAGATTTGTCTATTCTGAATATTTGATATAAATTGAATCATATAAGATATGGTCCTTTGTATCTGGCTTCTTTAACTTAGTATATTGTTTTCAAAGTTCATCCATGTTGTAGCTTGTATTAGCATTTCATTTTTTTATTGCCAATTAAATTTCCATTGTATGGATTACCACATTTTGTTTATCCATTCACCAGTTCATGGACATTTGGGTTGTTTCTACTTTGTGGTTGTCACAAATAACACTGCTAGGAACATTTGTGATCACCATAGCATTTTCTACAGACCTAATAGAGCTCTTATCACACTGTGTCATTTGTTGACATATCTGCCCTTTAACCCATCCTCCACACACTCACCAGACAGGAAATTCTTGTGGGTTGTATGCATGTTAGGGTAATTTTTGATATACATAGAAACTAGCACAGGGCCTGTCACATAACTACACTCAATAATGCATGTGGAATAATGAATCCAGTCATTTCATCATCGTTGATAACAGTAAAAATGCCTGGGGCATTTTAGGAGACAAGAGAGGAAATTCTCTAGACCAGGGGTGGTTCTTGAGATTTCAGGGGGTCCATGAGCTTGAATTGAAAATCCAAAAAAAAACATTATTCTTGTGGGGACCTGTTGGTGTGGGTGTGATATATTTATTAAATAATACACAGTATAGTGTGGACTTAGTATAGAGGCCATGGTTTTCACCTGACTGGCAAAGGGGTTCGCGGAACAAAAAAGGTTAAGAACCCCTGCTCTAGTCTGACACTGCCTTTGGTCTTCTGTAAACCAGGGCCTCAGTAATCTCACAATCAGTTTCCTAAAACCATTGGCTCACCTTCCTCATTTCCTGAACCACAAGGGTCTTTCATCTTGCCTAGATTGAATGTTGATGGATAGTATGGAAAATTTCATTAAATATTTGCTATACACCAGTAATAGCTAGACATGCTCTACATAAACTCACCCTCAGCCTCAGATATGGGAAACGTTTCTACCAGCATTCATATCACTTAGTGGGAACTGGGAATAATACTGATTCCTCTCTCCATCAAGGGACCCTACATATATTACTTCATGTTCAAAAAGAAGTAGACAGAAAACAAAATTCAGTGTAGTGCCTAATGAGTCATATGGATCAAGACTGAACAGTAGCACATTGGTGTCTATTTAAATATTATATATGGAAAATGGACTTTTTATGAGGTTCTGTATATGTTGATGAATGTATGGAATTACTTAGAATGTAATGTTGCAATGATTGAAATAGAACCTCCTGAATAAGAATTAGACCAATATCTCAATTTGAAAAAATTATGTCTCAGGAAAACAGATGAGACTAGATAAAGAATGTAGATGTAAATGAAAGAGAGACAGGTAGGGGAGAAAGTGTAGTAGAGTTTGGGAGCAGTTTGTTTTTGAATGAGTAAAAGGAATATATTGAACCTACATGCTTGGGAGCACTTTAGTTTGGAATCATCCCATCATCTTTTCCATCTTTATGCTTCAACTCCGCAAGTATGCAACCAGCCATGCAGACTCATCTGTCTTACTTAGAAGCTCTGTTGTGTGAAGAAAATATTGAATCATAAGATGATGACAATATTTGTCTGACAATTTTTGAACGTTTGACTGGTGATGCCAGCTATTGTGGCAGCAATTAATTGCTCTTCCTGGTCCTTGCCACCACCAAAAATGGCAGAGTCCACCTAGACTCTGGAGATCCTATGATAAGAAATGAAGAGAGTCCATAAAATGTCCTGAAGTTCAAGGGAAAGGAATAAAGTGCTAAGTTCAAAGATTTTCCCATGAAATATTTACACACTGGGAGACCATTTAGTCAGAATGACCATGATCTGATCTCTTACAGAATAACATATTTTCAGACTTAGATATCTTCATCTCAAATGAGCAGAATGACAAAAAAAGAAAGAACAAAACATCTTGGAACATTTTTGGGGACCTATTGTATAGCAAAAAATAAATTAGTTTTAAATTCACATATATTCTAGAAGTTTTATTTAATATGAATGTATCATGCAAACTGACTGAAGAATACACTAAACATAAGTCATCATTTTGCACCCATAAAACATGTCATTAACTTGAAAATGGAAAGAAATAACATATACCTAAATATTTAGCAATGGAAACAGCAATATATTTTACTTATCAGTTCTCATACACAGAAAGAGAATATGCTTTATACTCATTTCCTTTAAAAATGACACACACATAAAAATGATAAATTACTTAAAAAATGAAGTTTTTATTTTCCAGGAAATCCATGTTGATCTGAAGAGAGTACTGGCAGAGGTTTCTTATGGACAGAATTTGATATAACGGCAACCAAAAACTGAAGAATGCAATGATGCTGCAGTTTGATGAAAAGGTCTGTCATCTGCTTTTCCTTGCCCTGCTTTTCTTTTTGAGGTTTTTCTTTAAGCCTCTACAACTGAGACATCTCTTGTTCAGTAATAAATAACATTTGTCCCATGAAATGTATGAGCTTTTCACAGTATAAAATAGCATTGGATAAGGGCATTCTTCATCCATCCATCATAACTCTCATCATCATAGATCCAGCCCAATGGTTCTCGTCTTAACCACGGACCATTTACTTTAGAAAATCCCTCTTCAATTATTATAAAAAAATATTTTTAAAGTAGGCAATTTTAAAAAGTATATAATGAGTTTATAACAATTCCATCATAAGCTTCTTAGGTTAAGATTCCCAGAAAAATCACCTTCTAACTAAACTTCATGAAATAAAAGAATAGTTCCAGGGGAGCGGATATGGCTCAAGCAGTTGAGTGCCTGCTTCCCACATGGGAGGTCCTGGTTTGATTCCCAGTGCCTCCTAAAAAATAACAACAACAACAACAATAAGCAAAACAAATGAAAAACCCAACTCAGGGGAGCTGGTGTGGCTCGGTGGTTGAGCACCAGCTTCCCACATACGAGGCCCTGGGTTCAACCCCTGGCCCCCAGTACCAAAAAAAAAAAAAAAATTCCAAAAGGATACACATTAATTTCAGTAAGACTGGAGGAATACATTTTCTCTATGAAATAGGAACAATCTAACATAAACAGAGAATCAACCTATTTAAAAACTAAATTTTAAAAAGCTGGCTGGGAAATGGTAAAGGTAAGACTTAATACTGCCAAAAATTGATTCAATGATGCAGGGAGTAAATTTGAGAAACACTATCAGAATTTTTAAAAATCACTGATGAAATCATGAAAATACTAGGGAGTAGCAGATAAAGTAAATAAATCACAAAGATACAACTCAGTGGATTTTCCACAGAAAAAGACAGGGCAAATAGATCAAAGTAGTAATCAAAAGTGCAATAAGAGAAAACTTAAAGCATTTTTAATTTTTGAGAATAAGATAACCAACCATATTTCAGGCAAAATTAACAAATAAACAGCACTACCAGGCATATACTAGTCAAATTTTCAAAGAAGAATAAAGGACTGAAAAGTGTCCTTTGGGTTAGGCAATCCAGAAGTCATGTTGAGAGTCAGACTTCTTGAAAGAGCGGTCTATTCTCTCTACCTTTATTTCTTTGCCTCAAACTTAGCTCTCAACCAACTCGACTTCTGTGGAATCCACAGAAGTTTCTCTCACCAAGAAAACCCAGGACTTCATTGTAATGAAACTATGAGATGTCAGCCCTCGTCTTGCCCAATCTGCCTGCAACATTTGACACTGTTGACTACTCTTTTTGAGAAATATCCATTTTCCTTTGTTTCAGGAATGCCATACTTTCCTTGTTTTCCTCCCACCTTTACCTAATTCTCCTTTCCTGGATCCTCATTTTCTCCATCCTTAAATTTAGACACTCTTTCATGCTCTGTCCTTCTTTATGACTCCATCCACACAGCTTCGGGGTGCAATTCCAACTTCTCCTCCAAGCTTCCATTGTCATAGATATGCCAACAACTCCCAAATGCGTATCTCCAGCTCAGTCCTGTCCAGGAAATTCAAACCCATATATATTTTTTCTGAACAGGGCTAGAACTGAATTCATAATTTCTCTTTCACTCCCAAACTCGTTTCTGTGCCATTTGTGTTCTTTCCCAGTAAATCCCACCATCATCTACTCAGTTGCTCAAACCAGAAATCTCAAAGTCTTTTTTTTTTTAAGAGATTTATTTATTTCTCCCCCTCCCTTGCCCTCATTGTTTGTGCTTGCTGTCTGCTCTCTGTGTTTGCTCGTCATCTTCTTTTTTTTTTTTTTTTCAGAAAGCACCAGGAACCAAACCTGGGACCTCCCATATGGAAGGGATGCACCCAATCACTTAAGCCACATTCGCTCCCTGCTTATTGTGTCTCTCCTTGTGTCTCCTCGTTGCATCAACTCATTGCATCAGCTTGCTGCACCAGCCTGTTGCATCAGCTCACTGTCTTGCTCATCTTCTTTAGGAGGCACTGGGAACCAAACCAGGACCTCCCATGTGGGAGGTGGGTGCTCAACTGCTTGAGCCATATCCGCTCCCCCTCAAAGTCATTTTTGACTCCTCTCTCACCATAGCCCTGTTGATTCAACAACTTCAGCATTTCTCTTATCTGTATATTTCTCTCCATTCCCACTACTATCACCCTAGTACAAACCACAATTATCTTTCACCTAGGCTGCTGTAGTAGTCTCCAGTCTAGTCCACTATCAAGCAAGCTTATGGCCCACTCACAAGTCCCTTCACCACTATGCAACCAGAGAGATAGTCTAAAATAGGAAGCTGATCAAGTTACCTACGCAAACCTATCACACATTGTGATTTAAAACTTTTAATTACCTCTCTTCTTTTGGAATACTTTAGGCATGGGTCTTCCCTTTGCTGGACATCCTCTACCCTTCCCTGAATGTGTCACCTCTTTTCTCAACTTCTAGCATTGGCATGCTATTTTCCCTCTGTCTATATAGTTTTTGATCCCTACCACTTCATCTCTCAGCCTCGCCTACTCTGACTCATCGTTTCGGTTTCCTCTTTTGAGTTATCACTTTCTCAGAGAGGCTTCTCTTTCTTCCTTAGCTGGGCAAAGTTCTTCTAGCCACATGTCTCCCAGAGCCCTTTGAACTTGCTGGCATTCATCATATTTTAATTATACATTTAGTACCAATCAACCACAGTGGGCTCAAAGCACCAGGAAAGTTGAAGCCCTCGGTTTTTCTACTGCAGCCTTAGGCCTTAGAAATTTTCCTGATACCAGTAGCTGCTAATACATATTGGTATTATGTAAGTTGAACTGAAGGGGAAAATACTTTAAGGTCTTGACCAGAGGACAAAGAATGAAAAATTCTCCTCTGCAACAATATGTGCCATAGAACAATGAAATACAGGTTATAGAGTTTCAAAGGAAGAAATTTCATGGCTCCAACATTTGTTTCATACCCAGTTAAGTTCATTGAAAGACAACCGAAAGAATTAGTGAAGTCTCTGATGAAATATGCCATTTAAGTATCTTTCATCCAACATTGTTTAAAATACAGTTGATGTTTGAAATTTTCTATATATCTGTGCATGTATATATATATTTGTGTAAATATTAATATATATGAAATGTTTGAAGAGTCCAAAAATTGGAAGAGTACAGTAGTAGTGGTGAACTCTGAAATCAGCTACAGTTCTAGAGTTTCATAATAAATAAAAGGATGAACTAGTGATGAGAAGGATAAATACAGACATGTCCATACTGCAGGCAGAGGGGGGCGGGGAGTAGGAATAAAACACAGGCCAAGCCAACTTTATCAGCTGCCCCTTTTCTAGAATGGAGAAGGGAATGAACAAGGAAAAGAGCAGTAATCCATTCTGGGGATACAATGTTGATGGTGAATGGGTCTTAGATCTCCTCATGGCTTCTATTTTCCTCTTTTTCCCTGATTACTCTGCAATTCTGTGGAAAATATTAGTGGCTTCCCTTTTCTCTCTCTGCCTTTAATGGGACTTCAGTGAATGTCCCATTGAATCTGGACCTCTAATCCAGATTTTATTTTATTTTATTTTTTTTACCGGGAGGTACCAGGGATCGAACCCCGGTCTCTCCATATGGTAGACGGATGCCGAACCTTTTGAGCCACATCCGTTTCCCATCTAATCCAGATTTTAAAGGGTCATCTTGTACGGCCATGGGACTATGGATGGAATTCTACACTTGGAAAAGGAGACAGCATGTGCCAGGAACTATGCAGCGACTTCAACTTCCAAGGTGCCCTTCCATCCACTTCAGAACTGAAATGTACAATGTATAAAACTCAAGTGAACAGAAAGAGGGGGCCAAGGGCAATCTCAAAAATGACTCATTCAGTGTAATTACTCATCACCCAAGAATGAGGGCATGGGAGTAAAATGGGATTTATGAAAAAAAAAAAAAAATGCTACAGCCAAGAAAATTCTAATGTGAAAATAATTCAATCTTTTCCATGATATAGATTTACTCCATTAAAATATGAGAACTATATATAATCAACAACCAGATATGGGAATGTGCTGTTCTACTAAGCCAGAAAAGACTGAGGAAACTAAGAGCTAAGATGAAAAGAAAAGGCTTAACTAATTTTTAAAAAATAGTTAAGAATAAAGCAGAAATAATTAAAATCACATTGGACCAATAGCAATTTTAGAGTACTTCTGACACTACAAAATATCAAGTGAGTATAGCAGAAAACACCACAGATGATAAACACTACAAGAATATAGGAAAATTGTAAAGATATTTAAAAATATAACAGACCCAGAAAGCAAAAAACAAAGATAAAACTTTAAAACATTAGGTGTACTTGGGAAAAGAAAAAGAAAAATTGTATTGAAAACAATAGTAATAGATATTACAGAATAAAATGTTATTGTCCTAATAAAGTATTTGATGTTGTAGGTTGGGAGATCCCATATTCTAGCCCATTTAATGAGTAGAACACATCAGTATATATTAGAAACATTCAAATTCAAGAACTGGGGAAAAATTCTGCAAACATGATAGCAGAATTAAAAAAAAACATGATTACCTTCAAAGGAACTAAAATCATGTTTGCTTCATATTTTTCATTTCAATAATAAATTCCAAAAGTCAGTAGAGAAAGTTTTCAAGAAAAATGTTGCAAATGAAGAATGTTATATCCAACCAAAGTTATCATTTACATGTAAGAGCAACCGAAAGATATTACCATCTTCAAAGATAGGAGCAAAATTGTAATCCAATTACCCAGTTTGATATGAATGTTTGAAAATATTTTCCTTACAATAACAATACATTAACTGAAAACAAATATAACGGAAAAAGGATTGATGTTGACTGTAACTCTATCTTTGGTTGAGACTTCAGCTAAAGATACACAAAGGGGTTAACCACTAAAAGGAAACATGTTGTGATTATTAAATCTATTTAATTTATTTAATTCTATCACACACCACCCCCAAAAAAAACTCCCCCAAAAAACAAGACATTACAGCCAAAAAAATCTGAGAACATAGGGCTTTTTTTTAACTTTGTTTATTTCAAATTCAAAGTTAGTGTTTCTTGTAATTAATGAGTAAAAAGTATTGCCCAGTTCCATTTTGAGCCTTGTTGGAGTAATTGGTACCAGACTTGCCTTCCCACTGTACACAAATACAATACTGGAAGAAAAAAAAAAAAGAAAGATTCAGCTACAGATGATGTGAAACCATGAACCCTGAAAAAAGGAAAACAAATGCGGAACCCTATAATCACTCTGGCTTTCTGTTTTAAGGCACTTTCCAGACAGCAGTAGAGGATAGGAAGGAGAAAAACAGACCATAGTGGTACCACTGAACTGAGGATATAGATTCTGGAATTTGGGGAGGCCAAGAAAACTGGAATTTGGAAGGCTTACCCAGAAATGAAGGAGCTACACAGAGAAAGAGGGAATAAAATCTGCATGGGATCTCTTTGTGTATGTTGATGAATATTAAACTCTGCATGAGTAGGGTGAACCTAGGAAGCTCCAAGATGAACCATTTCCCGAACAGGAAGATTTTTTTCTCTTCCCACTAATTAGAATGGACAGACCTTGCTGAACATCTATATCCAGTAAAAATAATCCTTAAAATAAAGATGAAATAGGCTTTCTCCTATGTACAAAATATGAAAGAATTCATCTGTAGCAGGCTTGTACTACAAGGTGTAAAAATGTACTTCAAGCTGAAGGAAATGATACCAGATGGAAAATCAAATCTACAAAAAGAAATGAAGAGCACTGGAAATGATATAAATGCAGAAAAAATATAAAAATTGTTTTAAATTTCTTTTAAATACAATTGGCCATTTAGCACAAAAATAATAACAGTGTATTTGGGGATTAATAAAATATGCAGAAGTAAAATGCATGACAAGAAAAGCACAAAGAACAGGAGAGAGAAATTGAAATATTCTGCTGAATGATTTTTTACATTATATATAAAGTAGTATATTAATTGAAAGTAGATTGAGTTAAGTTAAAAATATATATTATTGACCCAATGAGCAATCTGTTTTAAAGAAAGAGCACAGGTATACCTTATAAGTCAATAACAGAGATAATATAGAATACTAAAAAAAACCCTCAATTAATCTATACAAGGAAAGAAAAGAGTTAGATGGAAACCAAGAACAGAACTAGAAAAGAAGTACCAAAATGGAAGACTTAAACCCAATTATATCAATAATTACATTAAATGTAAATGTTGGAACCAATCCAATGAAAACAATTGTCAGACTGAAAAAAAAGAAACTCCAATTAAAGGCTACAAAAAACTATATGTCTTCAAGAAAGGAACATTAAACATAAAGACAAAGATAGCTTTAAAAAAAGGGGGTGGTGGTGGTGGTGGATGTGGCTCAAGCAGTTGAGCTCCCGCCTCCCACATGAGAGGTCCTGGGTTCAGTTCCCAGTGCCTCCTGAAAAAACAAAAACAAACAACAAACAAGACAAATGAAAAGGCTGATGCAGAGAGGCCGATCTGGCTCAGTGATTGAGCACGTCTTCTCACATACGAGGTCCCAGATACAATCCATGGCCCCCAATACCTAAAAATAAAAAAGTTATATAAAAAAAGAAAAAGACATACCATGCAAACACTAACACAGGAAAGTTGGAGTGATTATATTAACATCAGAGAAAGTAGACCTGAGGACAAGATATATTGCTAGGGATGAGGAGGAATATTTCTAAATAACAAGACAACTAATCCATAAAGAAGATATAATGATTTTCAATGTGTACAAATTTAATAAAAGAGCATCAAAATATATTATGAAAAACATGACATAACTAAAAGGAGAAATAGATATATGCATAATGATAGTTGAAAAGTTCAACATTTCTCTTCTAGTAATTAGAAAAATAGGAAAACAGCAAGGATGTAGATAATGGAACAACATTATCAATTTTGAAATTTATACAAAACTACACCTAACTATTGTAGAATACACATCATTCTCAAGATCTCATAGAACATAGCCCAGAATAGACCATATGCTGGACTATGAAAGAGGTCTTAGCAAATTTAAAGAATTGACATCATCGGGGTATGTTCACTGACTACAAGAGAATTAACACCAACAACAGAAAAATACCTGGAAAATCCCCATATATTTGGTAGTTAAACTTCTAAAAAGAAAACCCCATAGGTCAAAGAATAAATCACATAGGAAATTAGAAGATATTTTGAACTGAAAAGCAATGAAAACAAAAAATTTAAAAATTTGTGGGAAAGGGGGTCGGATGTGGCTCAACTGGTTGGGCATCCGTCTCCCATATGGAGGGACCCGGGTTCGATCCCCGGGACCTCCCAGTAAAAAAAAAAAAAAAAAAAAAAAAAAAATTGTGGGATGAAGATAAAGTGGTGCATAGAAGAAAATGTTAGCTTTAAATGTTTATATTAGGAAAGAAAGTTCTAAAATCAATTATCTAAACTTCTACCCTCAGTTGTTAGAAAAATAAAGGAAATTAAACCCACTCTAAATAGGAGGAAGAAAACAACAAAGATTAATAGAAGAAATAAATGAAATAAGATATTCAAGATTTTTGGATGGATTGTATGATATGTGAATATATCTCAATAAAACTGCTTTCAAATATATGTGGACAAACACTTGAGTAAATTAGTAAAAACCAAAATCTAGTTCTTTGAAAGGATGAATCAAAATGATCAATTATAGATTAACTGAAAAAGGAAAAAAAGAGGAAAAAAAACAGATTGTCATATCAGGAACTAAAATGGGACATCACTACAGAACTTACAGACATTAAAGAAATAATAGAACTATATTAACAAGTTTATGCCAATAAATTTGACAATTTAGATAAAATAAATAAATTCCCTAAAAGACCAAAAAATACCAAAACTGACAAAAGAAAAATATATAAAAATTGAATAAACCTGTACAAATTAAAGAAATCAAATTCATAATTGAAAGCTTTGCCACCCCAAAAATTCCAAGACAAGATGGTTTCATTGGTGAATTCTTTCAAACATTTAAGGAAGAAAAAAATGCCAAACATACACAATCTCTTTTACAAAACAGATGGCAAGGGAATATGCTCCAAATCATTTTGAGATCAGCATTATCCTGATATCAATACAAGACATTACAAAAAAAAAAAAAGAATTCTGAAATTCCAACATAATTCAATGAGGAACTGATATTCTTTTGAACAAAAGGTACTAAAATAATTAATGATGCATGTGGAAATAAATAAACCTTAACCCTTACTTCATACAAATCACAATAATTAACTCAAAATGGATCTTAGACTTAATTCTAAAAGATAAAATTGTAAAAAGTTCTAGAAGAAAAGAGAGGAGAAATTTGGACAACCGGGAGTAGGTAACACTTACTTAGGACATTAAAGGTACTAAACATTAAAAAACAGGTAACAAATTGGACTTCAACAGAATTTAAAGCTTTTTTTAAAAAGAGGTACTGGGGATTGAACCCAGGACCTGGTATATGGGAAGCAGGTAGTCAACCACTGAGCTACAGCTGCTCCCCAATGAGAACTGGGTTTTTTCATTTGTTTGTTTTTAGGAGGTACCAGGGATCAAACCCAGGACCTCATACATGGGAAGCAGGCACTCAACCACTTGAGCTACATCTGCTCCCCAGAATTTAAAACTTTTACTCCTTGAAAATCACCTGAAATCACAAGCTACAAACTGGAATAAAACATTCACAGTGTCTATATCTGAAAAATAATTTGTGTCCAGATTATATAAAGAACTCTTACAACTTAATTATAAGCACACAAACCACCCAGTTTTTTTAATTGGCAAAAGATTTGAGCAGACACTTCACACACCCAAAAAAATGTATAGACATTAAAAAAAAAAAAAAAAAAACTATGAATATAGAAAGTATAACCTAACTTTATACCTTAAGGAAATAGAAATAGAAGAGCAAACTAAACCCAAAGCTAGCAAAAGGAAGGAAATAATAAAGATTAAAGTGGAGGGAAGCAGATGTGGCTTAAGCAATTGAGTTCCTATCTACCATATAGGAGGTCCAGGGTTCGATTTCTGGAGCCTCCTGGTGAAAAGCAAGCTGGCCTGCACAGCGAGCTGGCCCACACAGAGTGCTGGCCCACGTGGAATGCTGGCCCATGCAGGAGTGTTGGCCCGCACAGAGAGCTGGCACAGCAAGATGCTACAACAAAAAGAGACACAGAAGAGAGACAATAAGAGACACAGCAGACCAGGGAACTGAGGTGGCACAAGAGATTGCGCACCTTTCTCCACTGTGGAAGGTCCCAGGATCAGTTCCCAGTGCCACCTAAAGAGAAAACAAGCAGACAAGAAGAACACAGAGAGAGCAGACAGTGAGCAAAAAAACAATGGGGGGGGTATAAATCTTTAAAAAAAAGAAAAAGATTAAAGTGGAGATTTTTTAAATGGAGAACAGAAAACCATTAGAGATAATCACCAAAACCAAGAAATGGTTCTTTGAAAAAATCAGCAAAATTGACAAATCTTTAGATAGACTGACTAAAAAAAGAAGATGCAAATAACTAAAATAAGAAATGAAAACTGACACATTATCACCAACCTTACATGCAAAAAAACTATAAAAGAATACCACGAACACTACACACCAACAAATGAAATAACCTAGATGAAATGGACAAATTCCCAGAAACACAAAATCAAGTTGACTCAAGAAGAAATAGAAAATCTGAACAGACCTTTAACAATTAAAGAGATTGAATCAGTAATTTAAAACCTCCCAACAATGAAAAGTCCAGACCAGATGGTAAATTCTACCAAACATTCAAAGAAGAATTAATACCAATCCTTGTCAAACTCTTCCAAAAAAATAGAAGAGGAGGCAACAATTCCTAATTCATTTTATAAGAATAGTATTACCTTGATGCCAAAGCCAGACAAAGACACCACAACAAAAGGAAACTACAGAGTATAGTTTAAATTATAAATTATAATGTGCATATAAATTATAAATGCATAAATCCTCAACAAAATACTAGCAAACTGAATCTAGTAGCATATTCCAAGGATTTTACACCACAGTCAAGTGGGATTTATGCCAGGAAGTCAAGAGTGGCTCAACATACAAAAACCAATCATTGTAATACACCATATTAACAGAATGAAGGAAAAAAACTACATAATCACCTCAATTGATGAAGAAAAGCATTTGACAAAATCCAACACCCTTTCATGATAGAAAAAAAAAATTTAACAAACTTAGGAATATAAGGGACTGTACTCAACATGATAAAGGGTATTTATTAAGAACCCATAGATAACATCATACTCAATGGTTATTGACTGAAAGATAGCCCCCTGAGATTAGGAACAAGACAAGGATGCCTGCTTTCAGCACTTCTACTCAACATTGTACTTGAGGTAAAGAAAGGGCAATTTGGTAATAAAAAGAAATTGGAAAAGAAGTAACACTATCCTATTCACAAATATCATGATATTGTATACAGAATATCTTATAGAATTCACTAAAAAACGGACTAATAAATGAATTCAGCAAAGTTGTATGATATAAGAGCAACACAAAAATTATCAGTTGTATTTCTATATACTACCAATGAACAATCTGAAAAGGAAATTAAGAAGATAATTCCACTTACAATAGTATTACAAAGAATAAAATACTTAGGAATAAATTTAGCCAAGGAAGTGCAAGACTTTACACTGAAAACTATAAAACATTGCTGAAAAAAAATTTTTTAAGATCTAAATAAATGGAAAGACACCCCATGTTCATGGGTTAGCAGACTTAATATTGGTAAGATAGCAATACTCCTTGTGGCAGTTTGATATTATTGATGAATTCCAAAAAGAAATACTGATTATGTTTGTAAACTGGTCTGTTCCTCTGGGCTAGTGATACCCTTAGATTGTATTGAATTCAGAGGTTTCACTTTTACTTGATTAAATTATGACTAGGACTTTGATTGGGCCACATCAGTAGATGTCGGGACAGAGAAAACAAGGCAGATGAGACAGAGTTTTGAGCTGGAGCCCTGGGAAGTAAACACACAGGAGAAGAACACAGAGGAATAGTGACGGCTCCATGGAAATGGCAGAGGCCCCAGGAAGAGAGACAAGCTGTTAGCCTGAGCGTTTACAACTGGCCTTGTGGAGAGGGCAGAGCAGCTGAGCCTGGAGAGAAATGAGCCCCAGAAGAGAGTTCAATACATATACAAAAATTAACTCAAAATCGATCAAAGACCTAAATATATGAGCTAAAACTATACAACTCTTAGGAAAAAACACAAGGATAAATCTTCATGTCTTTGGATTTGGCAATGTTTTCTTAGATATGACACCAAAATCATAATTTAATGATAAATTTCATGATGTGAAAATGTAATACATCTGTAAAAAATATATAGGTTGAATAAAAAATGACCAGCTAGAGAACATTTTTGCAACATATATCACAATGTTTTAATATTCATCAAAGTGGTCAAATGAATAAAACAAAGACAATCATCTAAATAGAAAATGAGAAACAAATTTGAATATACTAGTTACAAAAGAAGAAATGCAAATGGTCAATAAACATGGTAAGGTACAAAACCTAAACTCTCAAATATAAAAGATTAATAAGATAGCTAACAAAGGTTGAGGAAACTGACAAGCCCATGCATTCTTTTTTTTTTTTTTTTTTTTTTTAAGTCCATGCATTCTTGAGGAGACAATTGGTTAATGGTTAATATATGAAAATTTTAAATAATCACATCAAAATTCTAATGCATTATTAGCACATTCATAACTTATAGTGTATCCATTAAAGTCCATTGCTATTCATTCTTTTAAATGAATAAAATATATCTGTATATACTTCATGTAAAAGATATCTTCAAGAAAATGGCAGTAAGAAATTGGTATTAAGAAACACAGTATCCAAATAGTATGTAGGGGGGCGGATGTGGCTCAAATGGTTGGGCGTCCGTCTGCCATATGGAGAGACCTGGGTTCGATCCCCGGGACCTCCCTGTAAAATAAAAAATATATATATAGAAGGCGCATGGGCTGCCAGGCTTTGTGTGCCGGTGAGCTGCCGGGCCCCAGGAGCCATGCAGCAGGATGATGACGTAACAGGAGAGAGACGCAGGGGAGAGACAAGACGAGATGCTCTGAAAGCTCTGGAAGCCAGGAGCCAAGGTGGCGCAGGCGGCAGAATACCTCTCTCCTACATCGTAAGTCTCCAGGATTGAATCCTGGTGAAGACTAGAGGAGGAGGATGAGAAGAGATGGCAGGAAACAGACACAGAGAATTGCCCAGCGAATGGACACAGAAAACAGCAAAATGGGGAAGGGGGGGGTTAAAATGGATAAAGTAAATAAATAAATCTTTAAAAAAATAAAAAAATAAAATAAATAAATAAATAGTATGTAAAGTCTACACATATACGCATATATATAGGAAGAGACATATGATGATGTTGATGATAATGATGATGATGTAGAATAAAAAGAAGAAAGGTAGATTAGATTTTATAACGATATACTTGTGCACATATGTGTGAGTGTGTTTTGGTCTGTATCTGTGTATACATATGCATAAATATACAAACTCTTTATACATACAAATACGTTAGTATATTCTTAGAAAAAAATCTATATGAGTAAACACTAAACTGTTAATCCTGTAAATGATGATTCTCTTTAGGAGGGGGGTGTGGAAATTAGGGAATATTTCTACATTTCTAATATAGAAATGTTTCAATTTCATACATTTCTATATTATTTTAATATTTACATCAAGTTTGTCTTACATTTTTTGTTAATCAGAAAAATAAACAGCCATGTGTCCAGAATGGCTGGTCAGATGCTGTCCAGATTTTAAAAGTTGGGCTGAATTTGGGTTATTAACCTTGGGCCCTACTGAATGGGATTTTAGGGATGCAGAATAGTGGTGTAAATACGACTTTTATTTTATTTATGTTAAAAACAAGTAATATATTCACAATATATATCATTAATTATGGGATTTGTCTCCAATAAAAGTATTTTTGCTAATTTTGAAATAAAAATGAAATACTGATACATGCAATTACATGGATAAATTGTAATCATTATGCTTGTGTAAAAAAAAGCTCATCAAAAAATATGTAATGTATGATTATATTTATTTGAAACTCTAGGACAGGCAATACTAATCAATACTAATAGCAAATCAATTAAACTCCAGAGAGGAGAGAGTGGGGCAGACTTTGAGGACCAGCAGTTGCAACACTGTGGTCAAAGAGGGCCCAATCAATCTGTAGTGATGGGCAACAGACAAACTCAGTAGCATTATCAGTGTAACTGACAATCTTTACAACTGGTGAGCAGAGTCCCAATGTGGAGGCCAGAGGGAGTGGGGCAACATATTTAAAATGCTGAAAGAAGAATAAAAACATCAACCAGTAATTTTATATCCAGCAAAGCTATCCTTCCAAAATGAATGTAAAATAATGATATTCTCAGAGAAACCAAGACAGAAAATTTGTAGCCAGCAGACTTATCTTATAATAAATAATAAATAAAGTTTTTCAGACTTAAAGGAAATGACAAGAGACAGTAACACAAATTCAAAGGAAGAAATAAAAATCACAGGAAATGGTAAATTTGTGGAGTTAATTTAAAAGATGTTATAAATATGTTTTTCTCATTTCCTCTCTTAAAGCTTTAAAATACATTTGATTATATAGAGCAATGGTTATAACATTATATATTGGATTGTTGGATTTTAATATAGAGAGATTAATTTGTAAATGACAACAGTAGTATAAAGGGGGTAGGAATAGAACTGTACTAGAGTAGAATTTCTATATTTTACTAAATTTGAGAGTATATTAACTTGAAGTAGACTATAATAAATTAAGATGTATATTGAAATCCTTATAGCAACCACTAAGAAAATAATTATTAAAATAGAGTAAGAAATTAACAGAGGAATTAAAAGAAACAAAACAATTATCTAACATACTATGAAGTAGTAAATCGGGAGCTGAGGAACAAAAAGGGCAGGAGACATAGAAAATCAATAGGAATATGGCAAATGTAAATCCAACCATATCAATAATAACATTAAATATGGTTGGTCTAAACACCCTAATCAAAAGGCAGGGGTCATCATATTGGATTTAAAAAGCAAGATCCAACTGCACACTGTCTACAAAAAGCACACCTTGAATTCAAAGGTACAAATAGGTAGAAAGTAAAAGGACAGAAAAAGATAGTCCATGCTAACAAAAAGCAAGCTAGAGTGGCTATAGTAATTTATGACCAAAAAAAAACGACACCAAACTTGGAAACAAAGAAATATTACAGATCTAATGGGGCACATTTCATAATGATAAAATAGTCAATACATATATCAGAAAGATATAACAATTATACATGTATTGCACCTAATAACAAAACCTCAAAATACATGAAGCAAAAACTGAGAGAATTGAAGGAGATAGAGACAGTTAAAAAATATGAATTGGAAATGTCAATAACTGACTCAGTAAATGATAGAACAACTACACAGAAAATCAGCAAAGATACGGAGAACTTGAACAACACTATCAAGCAGCTTGACGTATTTCAAATGCACCATTAATGACTGTAGAACACACATTCTTTTCAAGTGCACATGAAACATTCTCCAGGACAGACCATATGATAGGTCATAAAACAAGTCTAAACAAACTTAAATGGACTGAAATCATACAAAGTATGTTCTCTAACCACAATGGAATTAAACATAAATCAACAACAGAAAGAAATCTGGGAAATCCCCAGTTATTTGGAAATTAAACAACACATTTCTGTATAACTAAAGACCAAAGAAACAATCATGATTTAGCTTCCTGGACTGGGTCTTGTGGATTATGGCCAAATTCCTAGACTGCATGTTACTGATAGTAAGCCAGAGTTTCCTGTCCAGTTACTGCTGATAAGGGGTCAGAGTTTGCTGATCAGAGTCCATTTGTATATTCAGCCTCTCACAAATTATACACCATGACTAAGTGTGTTTTTATCCTGTGATTTACCCCAGGAATGCAAGATTGGTTTAACATATGAAAATCAATTAATACCATGCATCATATTTAAAGAATGAACAAATATTGCTTGGTATTTGCTTTAGTTTGCCAAAGGGCTGCTGATTTCAAGTACCAGAAATGGGTTAGCTTTTATAATGGGGATTTATTTGGGGTAAAAGCTTACAGTTCCTAGGCTATAAAATTAAGACATCATCAGAGGTGCTTTCTCACCAAAGTCAACTGCCACATGTTAAATCAAGATGGCCATTGATCTTTGCTGAAGTTTGAGCTCAGCTGAGGGCAGCCAGGCATAGGGCTTGTCTCTTTCTGGGCCCCCTAAATCAGTATTGGCTGTTCCACTTTCTTCCCAAGTTCAGCTGTAAGCTATCAGGCATATAGTAGGGCTCATCTCCTCTTGAGCTGCTCTGTGGGCCCAGCCTCTGTCTTGGAGCTTAGTGCTTAAGCGATCCTGTAGTGCTCTCTCTTACATGGCAGGATCAAATAAGGTGGCTTCTTTTTCCTGTGTCTGTCTGTATGTACATCTTTGTGTCTCAGTGTATATCAGACCCAGTAAGGGGGCAGAGACTCAGCCTGAGTCATGTCTCACTCACCTAGTCCAATAGAGATTGCTAGCCCTAAAGCAATCTCATAAAGTAATATAATCAAATAACCCTCAACCGAATTTAATACAATCAAAGAGTATCACACCCAAAGGAATAGATTAGTTTACAAACGTAATCTTTTTCTTTTTGAGATTCATAAAATAATCTCAAACTGCCACAGTATTCTTTATAGATTAAAAAAATGAATTAGACAAAATCCAACACCCATTCACTATAAAATCTCTAAGCAAACTAGGATTCTTAGGGAACTTTCCCAAACTGATTAAGAACATCCATGAAAAACCCACAGCTAGCTTCATATTTAAGAGTGAAAGGCTGAATGATTCCATCCTAGGATGAGGAACAAGGCATGAATGTATGCTTTAATCGAGTCTATTCAACAGCACACTAATGAGCCTAGCCAGTGAAACAAGGCCAAAAACAACAACAGCAAAAAAGAAGCTAAACATATCCAAATGGAAACAAAAGAAATACAACTGTTTTTATTTACAGATGACATGATTCTATTTGTAGAAAATTCCAAGTATTAAAAAAAGAAAATCTAATAGAGCTAATAAAAGAGGTTAGCAAGGTTGCAGGTCCAAAATCATTACACAAATGTCAAGTTTACTTCTATACATTAGCAATGAAATATCCAAAAATGAAATTTAAAAATTCCTATTCACAATAGCATCAAATAGAATAAAATAATGGGACAGAATATAGAGTCCAGAAACGTATCTAAAGAAGTATGGCCTACTGATTTTCAACAAAGGTACAAAAGCAATTCAATGGATGAAGGATACTGTTTTCAACAAATGATGTTGGAACAGTTGAGATTCATAGCAAAAAAGAAAAATCACAACTTACATAAAAATAATCAACTCAATATGAATCAAAGATCTAAATATGAGGTGTAAAACTATTACATTTGTAGAAGAAAACATTGTTGAAAATCCTCATAATACAAGGTTAAGCAAAGAGTTCTTAGCTATGACAACAAAAGCATGATCCATTAAAAAGAATTAGATTAATTGAACTTCATCAAAATTTAAAACTTTTACTCTGTGAAATGAAACATATAGCCTCTCAGGAATCTGTATATGAATGTTTACAGCTGCCCTTTTCATTATCTTCCACACCAAGAATCAAGCCAAATGTCCACTGCCTGGTAAATGAATCAGCAAACTGTGGTATATTCTTGCAATGAAATGCTACTCAGAACTATGTAAGTGCATGCAACAAGATGGATGAACATCAAGTGCACTGTGCAAAATGAAAACAAAGAAAGCCAGATACAATGATTAGGTTCTCTACGATTCCATTTATATGACAATCTGGAAAGGGCAAAACTGCAGGGGTGAATGGTTGCCAGGGGCAGGAGTGGAGGAAGGGGATTGGCTCTGAAGGGGACATGGGAAATTTGGGGGGTGATGGAAATATTCTATATTATGAATGTGGTGATGGTTACCCCTGATCTTCATGCCTAAATGAGGTAAAGTTTCCTGGATGTAAATTATTCCTCAATAATCCTGACTTGTAAAAAATCTTATAGGGAAATGGAAAATATTGAAGAAATAGTGGCTAAGAATTTTCCACACATTAAAGAAAGTCACGAATCTTCATTTTGGACATTTATTCTGAGACCAAAATAGGATAAATAAGAATAAGCCCACAATTAGGTACATTGTGTTGAAACTGTGGAATATAAAAGGCAACAAGAAAATCTTGCGAGCTACCAAGGCAGGTGGGGTGGTAGAGGAGGGACAGCTAGATTACCTATAAATTAGTAACAACTGCAGCGACCGTGGACTTCTCAAGCAACAACAGAAGGCGGGAGATAAGGGTATAATATCTTCAAAAATAACTTTGAACCTAGAAATTTTTATCCACCTGAACTACCATTCAGAGTAAGTGGGGAGGGATGATAATTTTGGATTATGCAAAGACTGAAAGAATTTACCAATAACAAACTCGCACTGGAAGAATTACTAAAAGCTATAGAACTTTAGAAAGTAGGAAACTGAGCTTAGAAGGAAGTAGAGGGATGCAAGAAATAATAGTAAATGAGAAACTGGTAAACACATCAATAAATTTAAGAGAATAAATAATAACTAATAACAATAAATAATAACATAATTAATGATAATAATAAACATGTTGAGGAATTAAAAGCAAAATCATGGTACACTACTCAGCAATATAAAGGAATGAACTGACGCTCTCAACAACTTCCATGGAACACATTACATAGTGTGAAAAGAGCTGATCTGAAAATGTCATGCACTGTATGGTTACATTTATACAACGTTCCTGAAATAACAAAATTATTGAGATGGAAAACAGTTTGATGGTTGTCAGGGATTGGGAGGGATGTGGCGGTGGGAACGAGACTCTAAAGGAATATAGGAGGGAGGTGGTCATGGTGATGGGACAGTTGCGTTTATTGATTGTGGTGGTGGCCGCAGGAAACCGCACCTGCGATAACGTGACAGACCTATGCACACACACACTGAACCAATGTCAATTTCCTGGTTTAGCTATTGCACTATAGTTTCATAAGATTTAACTCTTAGGGGGAAGCGGTGCAGAAGGTACATGGGACGTCTCTGTACCCTGAACTGCAAGTTCCTGTGAATCTGAAATAATTTCAAAATAAAAAGTGAAAAAATAAAAACAAAAACACCCACGGCAGACTAGTACAAGGCAATAAAAACAAAGAAGATGCGAGGGGAGTCAGAGTTAGAGCATGTTAAAGACTTTATATGTTTGGAAGGGGATACAGAAATTAATTCTAAACCTTAACTTTACACATTAAAAATTACAAGATAAAAAGATACAAGAAGACTAGGAAAAGAATGTATAGTTTCTAAACCAGTGGTGGAAGGGGGATGAAAACAAGGAAAACTTGATAATTCCAATAGAAGGTGTGAAAGGGGAAAAAATAAATAACAGTTAAGTAGCTTGCTAAAACACATGCACTTTTAAAAATCATAATTTTACCTTAATATAAGAAATAACCAATCAGAAAACATCAGGAAAAAACAATCCAATTCATAGTAATAACAAAAGAATTCCAACATACATGAAGCATCTAAATGAGAAATAGTGTAACATACCGAAAAAACTACAAATGTTTATTGAGTAAGTGCTGTTTGTAATTCTCTAACCTCAAGAGAGAAGGAAAGGAGAGCAAGGTCCAATTTTGTTTATGAACAGCATGTGCTTGGTAAGAAAGCAAAAGTAAGCACTTTGTATGGTCTGCCAGTGCTAAATGTAAGAAGTTGTTCCCAACTCAAATTTTGACTAGCTGAGTAAAAGAAAGGACATGAGCCAATAAATTCTTCTAATAACATATTATAAGGGAGGAGACAAGTCCGTGCAAATTAATCACAGCTTTTCATGCAATAACCTCGGCAGCTGAGGGTCCCACTCCTAACTGGGGCATGACTGCATGCTCCTCCAGCACTGGAAGCCGAGCCAGGTGGCAAGGCCGAGGTGTCCACCCCTGGCCTTTCCCCGCAACAAGCCTGCTAGGTGGGAACCCAGGAGCAGTCAACCCAGAAGCACGTTGCCACTGGTGCCGCCACATCTGGCCCCAGGAAGAACATCCAAATCAGAGAGGGTCTTGCCGGAGGATCAAGACCCTCACAGGACGGAGATGTGCACTTAATACCACTTCTGCCCTCTTTATTCGCTGAACGCACCACACGGGTCCCTTACCCTTTTTGAGAGACTGGCAATGAGCATTCAGCTCAATGGTCCCGTCTGCGTGGGTTTGGGATGATCAGTTGTCCTCCTCCCCAACCCACATCTTAATTTCTAGGTTAATTGAGAGTCCAATTAGAGCGCGACCTGTGAGGAAAACTACACATGCTTATTGATTAAATGTACAGCATTACATGAATAAAACAAGCGAATTTCCTGATTGGGGAGTTATCAATTCTTTCTAAACCAATGCATAAATTTGGTTTATATGATTCTAATCAATATCCCGATGGAAAGAGTTTTGAACTTCGCAAAATTGCAATAATAATTAATGTTATTTAGCAGTTACTCTGTGCCAGGTATTGTATTTCAACTTAGGCTTACATATTTTCACTCTACTAATCCTCAAAACAATCCCATGAAGAACATACACTACTATTATTCTCACGGTACAAATAAGGAAACTGAGGCATACAGAGAAGTTAAGCAAACTGCTCAAAGTTTTATGGCTAGTGAGCATTAACTCAGGATTTGAATTCAAGAAGTCCAGGTTCTAACTCCCTTGCTATTTGTCTTTTAAAATAAAGCTGAAAGAATAATTAGGAAAGACTATCAAAGAAAAACATCAAGGGAGGCAGATTTGCCTTAATAG
Organism: Tolypeutes matacus; assembly: GCA_026826555.1. NCBI lineage: Eukaryota > Metazoa > Chordata > Mammalia > Cingulata > Chlamyphoridae > Tolypeutes > Tolypeutes matacus. The sequence continues at coordinate 7,191,074 of JAKSZT010010873.1, read as the reverse complement.
ATATTTCAAAGTGAATGAAGAGGGTGATACTGTAGGAGAACAGATAAAAGAATCAGTGAAACTAAAACAATCATTGAGCAATAGAATCTTTTTTGTACATTAATTAAAAGTGTATCAGAAATCAGAGACAGAATTTAATGAATTATGTTAGCATGACAGGCTAAATGCAAGGGGAGTATAAAGATTCACTTTAAATTAAGAATTTCTCCTTTTGTCATACAGAAACAGAAATCCCATCCAGACTGAAGAATTAAATAAAAATATTAAATCATAGAAAAAATAGAACAAATATTAGGAAATATATTTATCAACCTCTTGAAGGAGGAAGAATGCCCATGTAATAAATTACAAAGGGGAACAGCAAATGACTTGATAGCATAAAAACATAAAACTTCTATTAGCCAAATAAAAACTCAGAACAAACATTCAGAGACAAAGGCAAAAAAAAAAAAAAAATTGCAACAAATATAACTAAAATCATACAAAATATAATTGCACTACTTTGTCAAGTTTCTTTAAATTTGAAGGATGACTTATCTTTAAAATAGAAAGGATTTTCAGAAGTCAAAATGCAAAATAGTTAAGCCACAGTAGAAAAATTGACAAAAGCAGAAAATCTACAAAAGAGACACAATGGGCCATTTTACATTTATGTTAGTTGACAAAGAATTCTTTTAAAAATGATAGTAAGATTGCAATATAGACATAAACTCATGCAAATTCCTGTAATGCAATTTGGCAAAATAATACAGTTGCATTTTGTGTGATTTTTAATTAAATAGCGTGATATAAACATACTAAGAAAATTTTACTGTAGGTACAAAATTTGAAAAATGAAAAGCCCAGCATTTTTAAAACTTGAAAAAACTAGCAAAATTACAGAGCTTGCCAGCCAAGTGAATTTCACCTGAGGAATAACAGGATAGTGTGGTAGTAGGATTTTGAACTCAAAGACCAGGTCTGGGTTTAAAGGACAGCTCTGCCATTTACAAGCTATTTAACCATGAACAAGTTAGTTTGCCTCTCTCTGCCTCAGTTTCCTTATCTATGAAATAGGAATGATAACATAATAGTACCACAAATGAGGTTATGAGAATTAATTTGGTTGATATATTTAAAGAATGCATATAATTTATAGAAAGAAAAGATTATTTATAGAACATAACCTAGTCATAGGTAACTATTATATAGTGTTTGCTATGATGATGGTGATGATGATGATGATGGTGATGATGATGATGATGATTCATGATGTTGCCACAGGATGTCACCATATTAACAGAAAACAAATACATCCATTATCATTTGTCTTTGTCCTGGGAACTATATTGCTGTTAAATGCATTAGAACTTTTGCAGATGATTTTGGTGAGCATTTATTATTTTACTGTAGTGAACAGTAGAAATAATAGGCTATCGTAAAAATAATATAACAAATATTTCTGTATTTATAAGAATGTTCATTAAGTAATAATACAATTACTATAGCTGAAAATGGTAACCCCAAATCAATAACTTTAAAAGAGAAGGTACACTTGGTAAAACTCAAAAAGGGAAAAAACATAATGATACACAAGGCCATCTGAAAAAAATAACAGAATGCATTAATGCAACAAGATGCATTAAAGCAAAAATATCCTACAATGGTTGAAGATTTATGCACACCAAGAATACACTCTCTCAAACACACTTTACATTTATTCTGATAGAAAAGTCTGGCTTGAATTTGCAAGGTCTTCAGAAACATTTCCTTACATGAAATGCAGCAAACTGGTAAAAGGTACAATCAATAAACATGCAATAGTCAAGACCTTTTATGTATTAGCATGAAAATATATAAAGCAATTACTATAAAAATTTCAAGGAAGAATTGACAAAAGGGCCATCTAATAACTAGGTTTTTTAATAAAATAGGTAGACAGATTATTTACTGTTATATAAATAAAGAATATGAATATTATAATTAAACAATTAAAGAGGTATCTATTAAAATTTGTACCATAGGCAATAAACATTATTTTCAGATGTTAACAGGACATTTATAAAAGCTGATTATCCATTACTCTTCAAAGAAAACTTCAAAATTTTTTTCAAAAATGGTGTTTGTACCAGCCATGTGCTCCTACCACTGTAACACAGGAAATTTTAGAACCTTCACCAAATAGCTCTTGGGTCAGGTTGGAAAGAAAAACTATATATTGATACAATTTAGAAAATTGTTCCATCAACAAATACATTTCAAGGAATGCAGTCAAAGCTGTATTCAGAGGAATATTCATAGTCTTAAAGGTGTTTGTTATTAAAAAAGAAATCATAATATAAACATTTAATACTGGGAGCTATAAACCTATAGAAAAGGAAGTGAATGTTTACAACAAAAAGACAAAATATAATAAAAAATAGTTGAGCTCATAAGACTGTGTACTATTTCTTTGAAATGGCCAGTTAAGCTAAGGCTGCTTTAGCAAATATCACCACAAAAATCCAAACAACATTAAACAAGCCTAACTTAGCAGCATATTAAAAGATCCACATCCTACATCATAATAAAGTTTAAGAATGCAGAATTTGTTTCCATATTAATAAGACTAAATAGGAAAAATTTTGTTCATTTCAAAAAAGGTAGAAAAGCATTTTATAAAATACAGCATCCATCTATGATTATTTAAACATCTCCCCAACAATATAGGAATTCAAGTCTACTTCTTTAATTTGGTAAAGAATATCAATAGCAAACCAGCAGGTAATAGCATTCTTATCATGAACAAAATATTAAAGGCATTCTCATTAAAATAGGCAAGAAGACAAGGATGCCCATAATCACTTCTGCTATTTGAGGTTATGGTGGAAGTTCTGTGTACCATTGCAATAACACAAGAAAAGACGAAAGGAGACATATTGCATACACCACAAGTATATACTTATAAAAAATAAACTGTAAAACTATTGAAACCAATGGGAGACTTTTCTAAAGTGTCTGGCACAAAATACTAAAAAAAAAAAAAAAAACCAATGGCTTTCCTATATACTGGGAATAAGACTCACAAAATGCAAGTACTCAATAATTGTTTTTTGAATGTATGACCAGGTTTAAAAAGTAAAGGGGGGGGGGGAAGAGAAAACCTACTCACAATAGAGAGACACTCACAAAAATGCAGGACCCATAGGAAGCCAAAATATGATTAGTAAGGGGCATCAAAGACTATCTGACTTTTAAAAAAAAAAAAAAAAAGACATATCATGTTCCTGGATGAAAACATTCAATACTGCAAAGATCTAAAATTTCCCCCAAATTAATCTTTAAATGTAATGCAATTCTAGTCAAAATATCTGCAGGATTTCCCTTTCAATATTTGACACAGTAATTGAAAGGTTTATCTGGAATAATAAATGAGTGCGAACAACCAAGAAGATTTTGAAAATTAGTAATAAAGAAGAAGCCATACTAGAACACAAAATGTGTTATATAATTACTTTCTTCCAGATGTCTAGAAGTTTGCCTTCTTCCAGCTCACTCACAATTGCCCAGTAAAGGAAAAACATATTTCTAGAAGATGCATTAATCTAGTAAATAGGTACCTTCAGTAGAACGCACAGTCTCTTTTAATATATTCTGTATTTTTATTTTTAAAATAGAGCACTACAATAGAAAATGAGATGACTAGTTGCGCTGTATAAATTAACCAAAGTGTGTTAATAGAATGCCATGTTTTGAAATTCTGTGATTTTGGCTCTAAGTTTTAAAGATATTCCTGTATTATCTTCTTGCACAATCTGTGAAAACAAGAACTTGCTATTAAAATGTAAATTTTTCAATGGACATTGTAAAAGCATAAACAAGAGCAATTTTTAAAATGAGTATGGTAATGGTATAAAATAGACGAACAGGTTAATAAATAGAATAGAAAATGTAGACACAGTACCAAGTATATATATATGATTTTAGAATATATTAAGTATAGTGTTTCAAGTCAATTAGAAAAGGATAGATTATTCAATATTTGCTCTTAAGGTTACTGCCTAATCATTTGGCGGAGGGAATAAAAATTCCCTAAATGACACACTAAAATAAATTCCAAGGGGATTAAGGAGTTTAAATCCTCCATACATTTAACAAATACCTACCAAGAACAAATCACTAGGCAGTGAGGATACATTAGAGAACGAGAACCCCAGGAATCCCTACATTCAAGGTATTTCTGGTCTGGCCATGGCCTAATGGTGTGTTCCGAAGACTTCAGAGGAACAGGAGACTATTCTAACATTAAATATCAGGCATCTAGTCACAGCTACTCCAGAATTAGGTAGTGTCTCACCTTCCACCTCGCATTTCTTTTATCTGGTGAACAGAGCCACCAGATGATAACCGTTTGCCTTTTTACTTACTCTTGGTGATAGGAGACACCAGGTGGTCTCTGCTTACCCATTGAAAATATTGACTATGGAAGTAATCAAGCACCGGGATGTTCAAAGCCCAGCCTCTTCAGCACTTATGGTCAGATGCTGAAGATAGAAAAACAAAAGCTCATAAGAAGGTAGCAGGGATCTTCCAGACAAAGTGCAAAGGTAACAATAACACGATAATATATCCTGCCACCCTGATAACATTTTCTCCACCAAAGACAGAATTAATGAGGAGAGTAGAGAACTTAAAACATAAGTCTCTCTCTTCCTCTCTCTCCCTCTCTCCCTCCCCCCCTCCGCCGTCTCGCCCTCTCTCTCTCTCTCTCTCTCTCTCTCTCTCTCTCTCTCTCTCTCTCTATCTCTATCTCTATCTCTATCTCTATCTCTATCTCTATCTCTATCTCTGATTTGCTTAAACGGGATGTTATCTAACAGGTATGGTGTGCAGCCAATAAAATTGCCTCTGATTCTGTCTTCCAGTTGCTTCTGTCTTAATTTATATGGCAACCACAAAGCAGATATCAAAGGTTGAATTGCACAATCAGTTATTTAATTACATTTGTGATGATGCCAAAAAGGTCCAGGGTAATGGAATTCACAGATCAGGGGCTCTGGCTTTACTTCAGGGATCAGCTGAGGCTTCCCTGAGGACATGTGAGGGCACTGAAGGGTGAGCAGGAATTAAACTGGCAAAGGGCAGCTCAGGCAGAGGCTGGGAACGTGTGGAAGAGCCCTGGTGGCTGGCAGGGGCGTGCGGTTCAAGGAACTAGGGGGTGGCCACTTAGGTTGAAGTTCAGAGAATAGGTGAAAGAATGGGGCAGGATGAGATTGCTGAGGCAGCAGGGGGAAGTGGCCATGGAGGAACTGGAAGGTCATGTTAAGGACATTTGCTTTTATCCTCAGAACAATGAAAAGCCATTGAAAGACTTTAAACAAGAGGGTGATGTCACCAGACTTGCATTTTGAAAGTATCGCTCTGGCTGTAGAGTAGATTGGAAGAAGGCAGAAACTGGAAGCAGGGAGACCAGTAAGAAGTCTACAGACTCAGGAGTAAAACAACAATGGCATGGAGGACTAGAGTGAGTGCAGAAGAGATAGAAGTTCAGAGATGTAAGGAATACTTAAGAGGTAAATGGACAGGACTTGGTAGCTGATTTACCATGGGTGTGAGGTGACCCAATGTCAGGACTGACCAACTGAGACCACTGGGCCATTCATGGAGTCAGGGACCAAGTTTGGCAGAAGGAGGGCGAGGAGAGGGATATATTATGAGTTTGGTTTTGGACTCAAAGGATTTATTTCATGGTGTCTATGAGACAGTCATATGGAGAAGAAAAGGAGTAGCTGGATATTGTCTTGAGCTCCGTGGAAAGTCTGGATGGAGATGTGAAGTGAAGTACCATTAGCTCATAAATGGTCACTGAACTCATAGAGGTAGACGAGGTGTTATGGAGAAAGAACAGAGTGAGAAGATAAGACAGTCCAGGACTGAGGTTTGACCAACTCCAAAATGTCAAGATTAGGATAGAGAAGGCTGTACATGTGAAGAAAACTAAGAATAAGGACTGTCCAGAAGGAAGGGCTAACACTAAAAGAGGGGAGAGTCTGAAAATCCAAGACAAGAAGCTAATATGGAAAAATGAACTGGTTAAACCAGCCAGTTTTTCTCTCCCACCAACTCCCAAGTGTCATTCCCACACAATTACATTCATTAAATCCAGTTTCATTTTCCCCTTCTGCTGAACAATACCACACTGTTTCTCATATTTAAATTTTTACCTGTAAATTTTCAAACACTATTTTAAAACACTTGAAAAAAACCACATTGCTCTATTTATCAAATTAAGAACAGGAATGTGTCCAGAATAAAATATAGGCTTGGGTACCCAGGAGTGTTCTACAGAATTCTCCTTTTCATGACCATGACCTCATCCCTACTCAAAGACTGTTGTCGGGGGGGGGCGGGGGTGGGGGGAAGCTGATGCATTAATCTCTTTTCATAACCCTCATTTAAATTATGCTCAAAATGTCCTATTCTCGTCAATTCCGAGGGAGAGACGCAAATAACTAGTAAATATGAAAAAATGTTCAGCACTCAACTAATCAGAGAAATGCAAATTAAAACAAGGTTATATTTTTTACTTACCAAATTTGCAAGGATTTTTTTAAACGACAATACAGGATGTTGGCAAAGGCAAGATACAACTTGTACAACAGTACTCATGATAGTACACGCTGAAAAATATTTTGACAAAATATAAGAGCCTTGAAATTAGTCATATCCTTTGACCACCAGAAATCTACTGTACAAAATAATCTGATCAAATGTTTATATAAAAAAAGCAGTGATGTAATAACAAACACAGGCAACAACCTAGAGCTGACAATTGGGTCACGGTTTTCATTCTGTGATCATTACAGCTCTAAAGTTAAACACCAGGTCCACCTGCAGGGTCCGAAAGTGGTCAAGCTGCATGAATTCCTTTACATACTGAGCTCCTGCTAATATTCCCATTTTTAAATCATTCGTCAAGCTACCCCAACCAGAATAAATAATCCAGGAAGAACCTACCATGAATGATATGCTCCCAGATTCCCCAAACTCTAGCACATTTCAGAGCATTGTAGGTGTTCAATAAATAGGTGTTTTTTGTGGAAGCAACTGTTTGTTTTTTTTGTTTTTTTGTTTTTATTAAAAACAAGTTTGGGGGGGCGGATGTGGCTCAAATGGTTGGCGTCCGTCTGCCATATGGAGGGACCTGGGTTCAATCCCCGGGACCTCCCGGTAAAATAAAATATATATGTGGAAGGCACATGGGCTGCCAGGCTCTGTGTGCCGGTGAGCTGCAAAGGCCCCGAGAGCCATGCAGCAAGATGATGACGTAACAGGGGAGAGACAAGACGAGATGCTCCGAAAGCTCCAGAAGCCAGGAACCGAGGTGGCGCAGGCGGCAGAACACCTCTCTCCTACATCGGAGGTCTCCAGGATCAGATCCTGGTGAAGACTGGAGGAGAAAGATGAGAAGAGATGGCAGGAAACAGATACAGAGAATTGCCCAGCGAATGGACACAAAATCAGCAAATGGGGAAGGGGGTGTTTAAAAATGGATAAAGCAAATAAATAAATCTTAAAAAAAAAAAAAAAAAAACAAGTTTGAAATCTCTTATAATTAGGAAATTGAATAAATACCAGAGGATGGCAAATTATAGCCATAGGCCAAACTCAGCTCCCCACCTGTTCTTGTAAATAAAGTTTGACTGGGACGGCTATTACCACTCATCTACGTATTGTCTCTGACTGCTTTCATGCTGCAGTGGCAGAGCTGAGCAGTTGCAGCAGAGGCTCATGGGCCCACAAAGCCAAAAATACTTACTAACTGGCCTTTACAGAATGAGTTTCTGACCCCTGTGCTAAACAATAAAACTGTATGCAGCCATTAAAAGCAATGAAACAACAAATATTAATAACACTTGAAACTGTTCATGATGTGATGTTAACTCTAAAAAAAGAACTCAAAAACGAAAGTACAGTGCCAAGTATTGGTGAGACTGTGGGGCAACAGGAAGTGTCCTGCACCACGGATGAGAGTGTAAATTGTTACAGTCTCTTAGGAAAGCAGCTGGAACTACCCACTAAAGTTGCAGGCATGCATGACCTCCGCCCCGAAACTTCATGCCTAGCATCTACCCTATCAAAATGAGTGCCTAAGTGCACTAAAAGATATAGTAGAAGAATGTTCATAACAGCATTATTCAAAATAGGCCAAAAGTAGACTGGCTAAATAAATTATAGTATATTCATACAATAGAAAACAATCCTCAGTGATAATGTATAAGTACCTTCTACATGCGACAAGGATGAATATCACAAACATAGTGGTAAGCAAAAGAATAGACACAGAGTATATTCTGCATCTTCTACTTACACAAATTCCAGTATTATGCAAAATTAATTTATGATAGATGATAGGTTAGAGTTTAACTCTGGGAGGGGGGAGAGGAGAGAAATGTGTGGGGAGCATGAGGGAGCTTCGGAGGAGCTTATTGGACCTGGGTGATGGTCACGTGGTCGTGTTCACTTCGTGACAGTTCATTGATTTCTGCACTTTTCAGGGTAAATGTCATACTTCATTAAAGATGCTTTAAAAATCAATGGTTGGGACAACCAGCAAGATGGTGGCAGAGTAAGGAGCTCCTAGAGTGAGCTCCTGCTACAGGGCAGTTAGTAATCACTCAGCGCTAACTAAAGCACCTCTTAGGGGGCTCCAGGAGACCAGAAGAGCATCCTGCAACTTCCTTAAAGAGATGGAAGGAGGAGATGCCCATCTGCAGAGAAGATTTGAAAGTAGAGCCCTCCACGCCCCAGAGGCCAGTGCCCATCCTCCACTGGAGGCACAAGCCGCCTGGGAGCTGTTCCACGGCTGGAATTGGAAGCTCTACTTCCCAAAATTGGGGGAGGAAGAGATGGTTGGGTACCAACTTCAGCTACTGATTAGTAAACTCAGCTGGCGAAAGTATAATCCTAAGAATGGCTAAAGTTTAGGGAAGCGGATGTGGCTCAAGTGATTGGGCTCCCGTCTACCATATAGGAGGTCCAGGGTTCGATTCCCAGGGATTCCCGGTGAAAAGCAAGCTGGCCTATGCAGCAAGCTGGCCCAAGCAGAGTGCTGGCCTGCGCAGGAGTGCTGGCCCACGCGGATAACTAGCACAGCAAGATGACGCAACAACAAAAAAACGCACAGAAGAGAGAAAATGAGAGACGCAGCAGATCGGGGATCTGAGGTGGCGCAAGAGATTGAGCAGTCTCTGTCTACTCCGGAAGTTCCGAGGATCGGTTCCCGGTGCTGCCTAAAGAGAAGACAAGCAGACACAGAAGAACACACAGAGAGCAGACAGAGAGCCCAAAGCAAGGAGGAGGGGGAATGGTAAATAAATAAATAAACCAACCTTAAAAAAAAAAGAATGGCTAAAGTTTGAACCTGTCCAGGTCAGAAAGAGGCTGATAGCCACCATCTTAACTCCACCCCTGGCACAAGGGGAGGCAGGGCGAACTGAAAATCACAGTGCTGGTAGGAACTGGCTTCTTTCCATCCAGATCAGATTGCAGGTCTAGCATAAGCCCCGGTCCCACCTCCGGCAGGGAGGAAGCTGGGGGTTGCTGCACCAGCCTCTCTGGGAAAATACAGGCCACAGCGTGGAGGCCAGTGATCATCCTACTCTGGTGGCGCAAGCTGCTCCCGGAGTTGTTCTGTGGCTGGAATTGGAAGCTCCATTTCCTAAAAACAGGAGAGGGAAAGATGGTTAGCCACCGACTTCAGTTACTGATTAGAAAATTCGACTGGCTAAAGTATAACCCTAAGAACAGCTAGCTTGAAACTGTCCACGTTGGAAAGAGGCTGGTAGCCACCATTTTGACTCTGCCCCCAGCATGAAAATCACACTGAAAATCACAGTGACAGTAGAGACTCATTTCTTTCACCCAGATTGGCCTGCAGTCCTAGCCTAGGCTTCAAGCCCACCTCTGGCAGGGAGGAAGCTGGTGAACCCTGCACCAGTCTCTCTGGGTAACTGCAGGAACATCTGGCTGGCACAGACTGAATACTTGGAAATCTACCGGGGCAACTGCTGTCATTTTGGACCTGCACGGCATAGATTGTTGCCCACACCTGCAGATCTATCCCTGCCTCAGGTAGGGGAGAAAGGAGCGTGAAGCTTCATCAGCCTCTCAGGACAACTACAGTCTAGGCCTGCACAACTTGGATTATTACACATGGCTGTGGCTCTGTCCCTACCCCTGGCAAAGGAGAAAGTTGGGAGAAGCTTCATCGGTCCCTGAGGCAATGTGGACAGCTTGAGCCTCCACAGCTTGCAGCACCAACTACATCCTTGGCTCCTACTACATAACCAGTAAGAGAGAAAGGGCAAGAAAGCCCTAAATTAAAGAGAGAAACTGCACCCAGAATAAATACATCTAGTAAGTCAGATGTCAAGACACAAACAAAAAATTACAATCCACACCAAGAAACAGGAAAATATGGCTCAGTTAAAGGAACAAGATAAGCCTCCAGATGACATAAAGGAGTTGAGACAACTTTTCATAGATGTTCAAACAAATCTCCTTAATAAATTAAATGAGATGGCTAAAGAGATTAAGGATATTAAGAAGACATTGGATAAGCACAAAGAAGAATTTGAAAGCATTCATAGAAAAATAGCAGATCTTATAGGAATGAAAGGTATAATAAATGAAATTTAAAATACACTAGAATCATATAATATCAGACTTGAGGAGGCAGAAGAAAGGATTGGTGAGCTTGAAGAAATGGCCTCTGAAAGTGAACATACAAAAGAACAGATGAAGAAAAGAATGGGAAAAATTGAACAAGTTCTCAGGGAACTAAATGAGAGGAAGAGACGTGCAAACATACATGTCATGGGTGTCCCAGAAGGAAAAGAGAAGGGAAAAGGGGCAGAAGGAATATTTGAAGAAATAATGGTAGAAAATTTCCCAACCCTATTGAAGGGCATAGATATCCATATCCAAGAAGCACAACGTACTCCCATCTGAATAAATCTGAATAGATGAACTCCAAGACACATACTAATCAGAAAGTCAAATGCCAAAGACAAAGACAGAATTCTGAACATAGCAAGAGAAAAGCAATGCATAACATATAAGGGATACCCAATAAGATTAAGTGCCGATTTCTCATCAAAAACCATGAGGCAAGAAGACAGTGGTGTGATATAGTTAAGATACTGCAAGAGAAAAACTTCCAGCCAAGAATCTTATATCCAGCAAGATTGTCTTTCAAAACTGAGGGTGAGTTTAGAATATTCACAGATAAACAGAAACAGAGAGTTTGTAACCAAGAAACCAGCTTTGCAGGAAATACTAAAGGGTGTGTTATAGTCAGAAAAGAAAAGACAGGAGAGAGAGGCTTAGAAGAGAGTCTATAAATGAAGATTATATCAGTAAAAGTAATTAAAAGTGTCAAAAGAGTGGTGAAAATAAAATATGACAGATAAAACCCAAAAATTTTGGAATAAACTTAAACGATGTAAAGCACTTGTATTCAGAAAACTACAAATCATTGTTAAAAGAAAGAAAAAAAGACCTAAATAATTGGAAGAACAGTCCATGCTCACAGATTGGAAGACTAAATATCATTAAGGTGTCAATTCTACCCAAATTGATGTACAGATTCAATGCAAACCCGATAAAAATTCAACCAGCACTTTTTAAATAAATGGAAAACATGATTATCAAATTTATTTGGAGGAGTAAGGTGTCCTAAATAGCCAGAAACATATTAAAAAGAAAAAGCAAAATTGGAGAACTCTCACTTACAGACTTTAAATCATATTACCTAGCTACAGTGGTAAAAACAGCATAGTACTGGCATAAAGACAGCCACACAGATCAATGGAACTGAATTGATGGTTCAGCAAGAGACCCTCACATCTATGGTCAAGTGATTTTTGACAAGCCTGTCAAACCCACCCAACTTGGTCAGAACAGCCCATTCCATAAATGGTGCTGAGAGAACTGAATATCCATAGCCAAAAGAAGGAAAAAGGACACTTATCTCACACCTTATACAAAAACTAACTCAAAATGGATCAAAAACCTCAATATAAAAGCAAGAACCATACAATTTCTAGAAGAAAATGTAGGAAAATATCTTCAAGACCTGATGGTAGGTGGTGGATTCTTAAAGGAGATAAGAGGAGGACTGAGATGGTCTACTGATGTTTAATGTATGTAGAAGTTTTAATTAACTTTACTGTAAAAGTGTGGAAATGTATAGAGTTGATTGTAACACATTATAGTGAGTAACAGCTGGTTTATAAATGGGAATGTGGCTGAAAAGAGTAATCTAAAAATGTAAATGCCAGTTGAAAGAAAGCTAGAGAATAATCTAGGGACTGACTAACACAGTAAACCCAGAGGTGGATGAAAACTGTGGTTGATGGTACAGATGCAAGAGTGTCCTTCTGTGAGCTAGAGCAGATGTACATCACTATTGCAGGGTGGTGGGAATGTGGAGAAGCATGGGGAAAATATAACTGGAGTGACCTATGCACTATGGTTAACTGTAATAATGTAATATTTATGCATCTATGCCAAAGATACACTGTGTTGATAATGGGGGAGTATGGAAAAAGTGTGCCAAATGTATGTTATGGACCTGGCAATATTCTGATGATATTATCTCATAATCTGTAACAAATGTTCTACCATAGTGTGGTATGTTGATAGAGGGGTGTTATATGGGAATTCTGCACATGTACGTGGTTGTTCTGCAACTTTGCAACTTCTGTCATAAATATATATTTTAAAAATAATAATAGGGTGGGTTGGGGGGGAAATAAACCAAACGTAAGATAAGGACTATAGTTAGTAGTAAGATTTTGACAATATTCTTTCATAATTTATAACAAATGTCTCACAACAATACAAGGTGTTGGTGGCGAGTTGATGTATGGGACCCTTGTTTGATGTTATGCATGTTTGCTTTGTAACTTCACAACTTTTACTATACACTTTTTGTTTATGTATGCTCATGTAAAAATGATATAACAATAATAATAGGCTGGGTTGGGGGAAAAATATATGAAATGTAAGAAACTTTGGTTAGTAGTAATATTTTGAGGATGCTCTTTAATCATTAGTTAAAAATATTTCACAAAAATGCAAGGTATTGGTGGTAGGGTGAGGTAAGGTATGAGACCCCTGTATGATATTATGTATGTTTGTCTTATAAGTTCACAACTATTACTATACACTTATTGTTTATGTATGTTTATGTATGAATGATATACTTCAATAAATTTTAAAAAAACTCCATGGTAAAAATTACAAAAGTTTTCTGGAAAAAATTTTATAACATACTGAGAAGATTTTCATAAGATAACTCTATTTTGTGACATAAAATAATCATTTGCCAAAACCTCCATAAACAAAAATAAAGGACAAACAATAGCCTTAGAAAGCATTAGAATCAATATGACAAACTAAAGGATAATGTTGCAAATAAAAGAGTTCTTCTAATTAATAAGAGTATACAAAACAAACCAATAGAAAACTTAGCAAAAGATATTAGCAGTCAAGCCACAGAGAAGGACATACAAATGGCCATTAAATACAAAAAGACTTTCAGCATCACTAGGAGTCAGAAATATACATCATGAATGAGATATCATTTTCCAGTCGTCAGATTAGCCAAAGTTTACAGCATCCTGAGGTGCAAAGAATTTGGGGAGAAAAAATATATCTACTGTTGCCTTTAAATGTGTGAATTGCAACAATTTTTTTTGAATTGGCAATTTCTTTAAATTTAAAATGCACTAATTATTTGACCAAGCTATCACACATTTTGAAAATCAACTCAAAAATTTCACACTTTAAATTTTTTGTTGGAAAAAAAAAAACATAGAAAAAGAAAAAAATGAATATATATAAATGCAGAGAAAGGGTTAGATGATATGCCCCAAATTATTAAAAGGCTATTGCAGGAGGGGAGGGTTAGAGAGGTGATATTAACTTTATTTTTAAACATTCCTATTTTTTTTTACTTATTACTATAACTTTGTACTTTTTTGCTTTGTTTTTTTTTTTGTTTTGTTTTTTTAAGATTTTATTTATTTATTCATTTATCCTCCCCTTGCTGCTTGTGCTCACTGGGTCAGCTAACCACGCTGTGCGGGCGGGCTTGCCTTCACCAGGAGGCCCTGGGAACTGAACCCGGGGCCTCCCATATGGTAAACGGGAGCCCTACTAATTGAGCCACAGCCGCTTCCCTGGTTTTAAAAAAATAAAAATAATGTTACCTATTCAAAAAAAAATTAATGGTTGGGAAGCAGATGTGGTTCAACCAGTTGGGTGCCCGCCTACCACATGGGAGGTCCTGGGTTTGGGTCCCAGTGCCTCCTAAAAGAAGATGAGCAGACACTGCCCCCACCACAATGAGCTAGATGCCGCCCTCACTGCAACAAGCAGATGCCACAAGCCAGCAGAGGCTGCAGCCTGCAGGGAGCAGATGTGGCTCAGGCCGTTGGGCACTCACATCTAATGTGGGAGATCTTGGGTTCAGTTCCCAGTGCTTCCTGGAGAAGGCAAGCAAACAATGAGCAGACAGCAAGAGAACTATCAGGCAGGGGGAATAAATAAAGGAAAATAAAGTAAATAAATATTTTTAAAAATTAATGGTCACTTCTCTCCCAGAAAAATAGCTAGAGGGCAGGCAAAAACTGTCCAGAAAACTATTCTAGGGCTTAGGATACCAGGGGAAGGATAGATACCATCCAGAAGAGAGAGGGGCAAAAGAAAGGGGACTCAGCTGGCTGGAAAGATCCCGTGAGTAAAGCTGCTACAGCAGCTGCTGCTGGTATCCATGCCCCATCCTTGAAGCAGACAACAGTGGGCCCTCTGGCCCCTGGCTGGTGGCTACAAACTAAGGGGATTACAGGGGTCCTCTTCCCCAAGAAAGGGGAGAGGAAGGGACATAGCCTAAGGCAAATTCAGATTTTGGCCAGCAAACTTGGTCTGCTGCATCCCAGAGGTTGCACACTTGAGGCCAGGTGGGGCCACCACATTGTTTTCTGAGAGCCAGCAGAGAGTTAAAGATAACCTGCCTTCTCAAACACCCTCCCTACTGACCTGGACTGGTTAGTGACAACATAGATGGAGGGAGGGTGTGGCCAGCCAAAGGAGGAGATTATTTCTGAGAAAATTTGATTTGCAAGGCTTGGCTCTGAATAGATCACCCTGGGGGATAGTGTTTCCAAACCACCCACGCAGACAGGGTTACAGTGAATGCATTCCTCTGTAGCATCTGGGATCTAAGCAGAGAGGTCTGCTAAAAAGCACCATCTGCTGACAGACATGGAAAGTGCATGCAAACAAGAGGAAAAAATAAATAAAAGAGGCAGTCTGGCTCCTTTACTGTCCCCCTATCCAAGACCCTTGGAAACTGGCAAATATCTCATTACTGGGTCCATAACCCTGGTTTGAGCAGTTAAACATGGACAATCCTAAATATCTAGAACAAGTTGAACAAAGAATCAAAGAACAGTGGTAGCACACAGCTACTTAACAGTAAATCCCTAGCCAAGAGAGAGAAACTGACCATCAGCATCAACTCACCATTATAATCAGATGTCTAAACATCAGCAAAAAATTACAAGCCATACTAAGAAAAAGGAAGATATGGTTTAGGCAAAAGAAAAAATTGAAGGTCCAGATGAGACACAGGACTTGAAACAACTAATCAATCATGTTCATACAAATGTCAAATCATGGAGTTGGCTAAAGAAATAAAAGACATTAAGAAGATACTGGTTAAAAAAAAAAAAAGAAGATGATACTGGGTGAGCACAAAAAGAATTTGAAAACTTGAATAGAAAAATAACAGAGGTTAAAGGAATGAAAGACACAATAGGTGAGGTTAAAAACACAAAAGAGGCATACAACAGCATATTTGAAATCATAGAAGAAAGAATCAGTGGCATAGAAGACAGAACAGATGAAATTGAAAAGAGAAAAGAACAGAGTGGAAAGAATGGAAAAAATGAGCAGGGGCTCAGGTAGGTGAATGATGGCAAGAAGCACACCAACATACATGTCATGGGAGTTCCAGAAGAAGAGAATGGAAAAGGGGCAGAAAGAGTATTTGAGAAAATAATGGCCAAAAATTTCCCAACTCTCATGAAAGACATGAATATACATGTCCAAGAAGTACAGCATACTCCAACAAGAATAAATCCAAATAGACCTATTCCAAAACACATAATATGCAGAATGCCAAATGCCAAAGGTAAAGAGAAAATTCTGAAAGCAGCAAGGGAAAAGTGAAACATCACATTCAAGGGTCACCCGGTAAGACTTAGCGCAGGTTTCTCTTCAGAAACAATGATAGTGACAAGGCAGTGGTATGATATAATTAAATAACTGAAAGAAAAACTGCCAGGCAAGAATTTTTTATCCTGCAAAACTGTGCTTCAAATATGTTGGTGAGTTTAAAATATTCACAGATGAACAGAAAGTAAGAGAATTCATAAACAAGAATACAGCTCTGCAAAAAACACTAAAGAGAGTTCTGCAGCCAGAGAAGAAAAGACAAGCGAGAGGGGTTTGGAGGAGAAAGGGTAAAAAGACAGAAATAAGGATAAAATGGTTGATGTAAGTAATGCCTTTACAACAATAACATTGAATGTTAAAAGATTAAATTCCCTGATTAAAAGGCATAGGCTGACAGAATGGATTTAAAAAAAAAAAAAAAAAAAAGCCATCCATATGCTGTCTTCAGGAGACTCACCTTAGACCCAAGGATGAAAATAGCCTGAAAGTGAAAGGTTGGAAAAAGATATTTCATGCAAACAGTAACCAAAAGAGAGCAGGGGTAGCTATGCCCCTTTAAATGCAAAAAAGTGATAAGAGATGCAGAAGGCCATTATATATTAATAAATATTTATGCACCTAACCAAGGTGCCCCAAAATGCATAAGGCAAACTCTGGCAAAACTGAAAGGAGAAATAGATGTCTCTACAACAATAATTGGAGACTTCAACATACGACACACATCAATAGATAGAACAACAAGAGAAAAGATCAACAAGGAAACAGTGAACTTGTACAATATGATAAATGAGCTGGACTTGACAGACATATACAGAACATTGCACCCCAAATCAGTAGGTTATACATTCTTCTCAAGTGCTCATGGTTCTTTCTCCAGGGTAGACCACATGTTAGGTCACAAAACATGTCTCAATAAATATAAAAAGATTGAAATTATACAAAGCACCTTCTCTGAGCATAATGAAATGAAGCTGGAAATCAAAAATAAGCAGGAAAGGGAAAATTTTGCAAATATATGGAGTCAAAAACCCAATCTTAAACAATCAGTGGTTCAAAGAAGAAATTGCAAGAGAAACTAGTAGATATTGTGAGACAAATGAAAATAAGAACACAACTTATCAAAACTTACGGGATACAGCAAAGACAGTGTTGAGAGGGAAATGTATAGCCTTAAATGTCTATATTAAGAAAGAAGAAAGAGCTAAATCAAAGACCTAACTAAATACCTGGAGGAACTAGAAAAAGAACAGCAAACTAATCCCCAAGCAAGCAGAAAGAAATAAATAACAAAGATTAGAGAAGAAACAAATGAAATTGGGAACAAAGAGAGAGAGAGAATCAAGAAAACCAAAAGCTAGTTCTTTGAGAAAAAATCAATAAAATCGACAAACCCTTAGCAAGACTAACAAAGAAAAAAAAGAGAGAGAAGATGCAAATAAATAAAATCAGGAATGAAAGGGAGGACATTATGACTGACTCCACAGAAATAAAAAGGATCATAAAAGGATATTATGAGGGAAGCAGATGTGGCTCAAGCAATTCAGCTCCTGTCTACCATATGGGAGATCCCAGGTTCATTTCCCAGGGCCTCCTGATGAAGGTGGGCTGGCCTACGAGGTGAGCTGGCCGGTGCGGAGAACTGGCCCACTTGGAGAGCTGGTGCAATAAAAAGAGACAAAGAGAAGAGACAATGAGAGACACAACAAACCAGGATGCTGAGGGCTCAAGCAATTGAGTGCCTCTCTCCCACATTGGAGGTCCCAGGATCAGTTCCTGGTGCCTCCTAAAGAGAAGACGAGAAGAGAAGACAAGCAGACACAGAGAGCACACAGGGAATGGATAGAGAGCAGACAGCGAGCACAAAACAACAAGGGGGTGGGGAAAAAAATAAATAAAAATAAATCTTTAAAAAAAGAGGATATTATGAGAAACTATATGCCAACAAATTAGACAGCCTAGATGAAATGGACAAATTCCTAGAAATGCACTAACAATCTACATTGACTCTACAAGAAATACAGAAACTCAACAAACCAATCACAAGCAGAGATTGAATTAGTTATAAAAAATCCTCCAAAATGAAAAGTCCAGGACCAGATGGCTTCACAGGTGAATTCTACCAAACATTTTGAGAAGAATTAACACCAATCCTACTTAAACTCTTCCAAAAAATTGAAAAGGAGGGGAAATTACCCAACACATTTTATGAAGCCAACATCACCCTAATACCAAAGTCAGGTAAAGATACTAAAAGAAATGAAAGTAACAGATCAACCTCTCCAACGAACATAGATGCAAAAATTCCCAACAAAGTACTTGCAGATCTAATCCAGCAGCATATCAAAAGAATTTTATACCACAATCAAGTAGGTTTTATTCCTGGTATGCAAGGGTGGTTCAACATAAGAAAATCAATTAACGTAATATACCACATTAACAAATTGAAGGGAAATGATCACACAATCATCTCGAATGATTCAGGAAAGCCATTTAACAAAATCCAGCATCCTATCTTGATTTAAAAAAAAAAAAAAACAAAAACAAACAAACAAAAACTTTGAAAGATAAGAATAGAAGAAAAGTGCCTCAACATGATTAAGGGCATATATGAAAATCCTACAGCCAACATCTTATTCAATGGGGAGAGGTTGAAAGCTTTTCCTCTAAGACTGGGAAGAAGACAAGGATGCCCACTGTCACCACTGTTATTGGACATTGTGCTGGAAGTTCTAGCTAGAGGAATTAGGTGAAAAAAACAAATAAAAGGCATGCAAACTGGAAAAGAAGAAATATAGCTCTCACTATTCACAGATGACATGATCCTAATATTTTGAAAATTCCCAAAATATCCATGACAAAGCTATTAGAACTAATAAATGAATTCAGCAAAGTGGCACATACAAGATAAATACTCAAAAGTCAGTGGTGTTTATATACACTAGTAATGAGCAAGCTGAGGTTGAAGTCAAGAAAATAAATTCCATTTACAATAGCAACAAAAAGACTCAAATATCTAGGAATTAATTTAACCAGGAATGTTAAGGATCTGTATTCAGAAAACTACAAAACATTGATAAAAGAAATCAAAGAAGACCTAAATAAATGGAAGGACATTCTGTGTTCATAGATTGGAAGACTAAACATTGTGAAGATGTCAATTCTACCCAAATTGTTTTATAGATCCAATGCAATCCCAATTCCAACAGCCTACTTTATAGAAATAGAAAAACAATCACCAAATTTATTTGAATGGGAAAGGGGCCCTGATTAGCCAAAAAATCTTTAAAAAAAAAGAAGAGCAAAGTCAGAGGACTCATACTTTCTGAACTGGAAGTGTATTATAAAGCTACAATGGTCAAAACAGCATGGTATTGACATAAAGATGGACACATTGATCAATGGAATTGAATTGAGAGTTCAAAAATAGCCATACACCTCTATAGTCAACTGCTTTTTGATAAGCGTATCAAGTCTATTTTACTGGGACAGAACAGTCTCTTCAACAGATGGTGCTGGGAGAAGTGGATATCCATAACCAAAAGAATAAAAAGGATCCCTATCTCACTGCCTAAACAAGAATCAACTCAAATTGGATCAAAGAACTAAACATAAAAGCCAGGACCACAAAACTCCTAGAAGATAATGTAGGGAAACATCTTCGAGATCTGGTGGTAGGTAAGGGTTTCTTAAACCTTACACCCAAAGCACAAGCAATGAAATTTAAAAGAGATAAATGGGACCTCCTCAAAATTAAACACTTTTCCCAAAGGGCTTTGTGAAGAGGGCAAAATGGGAGCTACGCATGGAAGAAAATATTTGGAAGTCCACATCTGACAAGAGTCTAATATCCATTATATATAAAGAGATCCTACAACTCAATAATAAAGACAAATGACACAATTAAAAAGTGGGCAAAAAACCTGAAGAGATATTTTTCTAAAGAAGAAATACAAATGGCAAAAAAAAAAAAAAAAAAAAAACACATGAAAAAATGTTCAACATCACCAGCTATTAGGGAAATAGAAAACAAAGCTACAATGAGAAATCATTTCACGTCTACTAAACACTATTTAAAAAAAAAAAAAAAAAACAGAAAACTACAATTGTTGGAGAGGATGTGGAGAGATAGGGACGCTTATTCACTGCTGCTGGGAATGTAGAATGGTACAGCCACTGTGGACATCTGTTTGGCTGTTCCCATGGACGTTTAATATAGATCTGCTACGTGACCCGGCAATACCACTACTGGGTATATACCCAGAAGAACTGAGAGCAGGTACACAAACACACATCTGCACACCAATGTTCATAGCGGCATTGTTCACCATTGCCAAAAAATGCAAACGACCCGTGTTTCCATCAACTGAGCAGTGGTTAAACAAACTGTGATATATGTACCTGATGGAATATTATGCAGCTGTAAGAAGAAATGAAGTCATGAAGCATATGACAACGTGGATGAACCTGGAGGACATTATGTTGAGTGAAGCAAGCCAGACACAAAAGTACAAATAATACATGATTTCACTATTATGAACTAAAAAAAATTATGAGAAAACTCATGGAGTTAATAGCTAGAATGTAAGTCACCAGATAATAGAGTGTGATTAGAGAATGGAAAACTGAGGTTTAATCTATGCAGAATTGGTAAAGAGCTTGTTCATAAACGTTTGGAAATGAATAGAAATGGTGAAAGTACATCATAGGGTTTGACATTAGTAGCACTAATATATAGATATGATAGTGGCTGAAAGGGAAAGTCTAAGGACGTGTATATCACTAGAAGGAAAACTAAAAAATAAAACATAGGACTGTATAGCATAGCGAACCCTCTTGTGAAAAGATGAATATGGTTAATTGTGCATATATAAGAATGTTGTTCTCTGAAACAGAACAAATGTACGTTAATGTTACAAGAGGTTAATACCAGGGGAATATTTGGGCAAATTATACAACCAAAACAAACTATGGACAGTAGTATATAGTAATATATTAATACTCTTCCATCCATGGTAAAAAAGGAAGCATGCTAAGTGAAAGAAACTAGACAAAAATACTACATATTGTTTGACTCCATCTATGCAAAATGCAAATGCAAATAAATTACAACAGAAATAGATCAGCAGTTATGGATGGTAGGGGAAGGATAGAGAGATTGAGAGGTGACTACTAAGGGGTAGAGTTTTTTGTGTTAGTTTTGTTTTTGTTGTTTTTTTAATCTTTTCTTTTTTTTGGAGTAATTAAAATGCTCTAATATTGATTTCAGTGATGAATGCACAACTCTGTGATTATACCAAATGCCCCTGATTGTACACTTTAGATGAATTGTATGGCTTATGAATATGTTTCAATAGCATTGATAAAAAACAAAACCAAAAAAATTAATGTACACATTATGGCCCTAATTTGGTTGGAGGAAGACAGTGTGAGTTTGCATGTGTAAGTACATCAAAAGAACAACCAGATAGACCTATATCAAACTCTGAGAAATTGGATTATGACTGCTACTAATTTTCTTCTTCTATACAATGTTCAAAAGCCTGTACAATGGTCAAAATGTGAGAAAACCCCAAGAATGATAGTTTCAAGGCAGATATCAAAAACATCTAACCCTAAGGCCCAAGTCAGTGGAGTGATTAGATCCTGTCATTTCCCCTCTGATATGGCAGTAGAGGACAGGGAAATATTCTCTGAGAAGGCAGAGAAAATCAGGGCAGTTGGCATGACTAGGTAAAGGAGAAATTCGTGTGCACATCAAAATCCAGGGGCTACAGGGACTTCCCAGCAAGGTGGCCTGTGGTTCCCCTGAAGAGGGCAAGTACCTCTCGGTCTTTCCTTCAACACATCTGATAAGCATACATCATGCCAGGCATTGTAGGTACTGACCTGCAGAGGGGGCCCTGATTTCGTTTCCTTGGCTGCTCAAGCAAATACCATGCAAAGGGTCAGCATAGGCAATGGGAATTTATTTGCCCACAGTTTTGAGGTTAAGAGAAAGTCCATATCAAGGCACCATCAAAGCAATGCTCTCTTCCCAAGGACTGGCGTTCCGGAGCTGGCTGTAGGCGACACTTGGACTTTAGTTTGTTATACGGCAAGACACATGGTGGCATCTCCTGGTCCCTCCATTTTCTTCCAGGGTCTGTTGATGTTCAGCTTCTGGCTGCTCCCTCTGTGGCTTTCTCTCTCTGTGTCTGAATTTCATTCTGCTTATAAAGGGCTCCGGTCACAGATTAAGACCCATCCTGTCGGAGGTGGGCCACACCTTGACTTAAGTAACCTCAACAAAAAGTCCTGCTTAGGATGGGGTATTAGTCAGCCAAAGGGGTGCTGATACAAAATACCAGAAATCTGTTGGCTTTTATAAAGGGTATTTATTTGGGGTGGAAGCTTACAGTTACCAGGTCATAAAGCATAAGTTACTTCCCTCACCAAAGTCTATTGTCATGTGTTGGAGCAAGATGGCTGCCGACATCTGTGAGGGTTCAGGCTTCCTGGGTTCCTCTCTTCCCAGGGCTTGCTTCTCTCCAAGTTTATCTCCTCTGTTTTCTCCACAATGTCAGCTGTAGACTATGAGGCTCTCTAAGCTTTGCCTCTCTCCATAAGGACTTCTCTCTGGGGCCCAGCTGTAGATTATCAAGCAAACAGCTTGTTTCTCTTCCAGGGGCCTTTTCTCTTTCTTCATGACCAAGCTCCTCCATGTGCTTACTTCCCGGGGCTCTAGCTCAAAAACTTCAACATCAAAACTCCAACTCTGTCCTTTGCCATGTCTTTTATCTGTGAGTCCCCACCCACCAAGTGGTGGGGACTTAATGCCCTATTGACTTGGCCCAATCAAAGCCCTAATCATGCCCAGGTACAGACCAGTTTACAAACGTAATCCAATATCTATTTTTGAAATTCATAAACCATATCAAACTGCCACAGATAGATTCACATCCACAGGAATGGAGTAAGTTTAAGAGCACGTTCTTCTGGGGTACACACAGCTTCAAACCCTCACAGGCCCAAAGAAATACTTTTCATAAAATTAGAAAGAGCAGAGAGAAAAATTTCCTGCCTACAGCTGCCCAAGAGTCCAGAGACCTTCCCCAGCACTCTCTACAATCCCTATTTATCCCTTTAAATAACAAAATGTATAAAGAAAGGAAACCATCAACATCCAGACTGAAAGTTCACCTAAAGATAGAATTCAATCCCAATTCACATATTTGTGGAAAATAGCAAGACTGGTCAAAGATATGTAAGCAAACTAAAACTTCATAATAAGGATATTTACAAAATGCCTGCCCCCCAAAAAAATTTTTTTAAAGGAAAGAAACTAGTATCTGAAGTCAGAGAAAGATTAATTTGAAGAAGTCTTATCCAGGAAGAGAATCTGGACTCTAATATGTAAAAAGCAAGAGGGCAAACACAAGAATAGGACAAGAGGGTCAGAAATAAGGAAAAGAAATTGAAGTGAAAAAGTAATACTACTGCAGAACTAAAATGCATCAGCAGACAAGGAATAAAATCAGCAGGACAAAAATTGAGTCAGCAATTTGGAAGACAAGTCTGAAAAAAAAAAAAAAATATATATATATATATATAAATGCAAGGGTGGGGAAGACAAAGGATGACGGTAACTATAAGTTTAAATACTTGGAGGATGAGAGATTATTTATCAAAAGATTCTGTACCTCTGTAGTATACCACAGAAGGAATAAAATAAACAAAAAATCCACAGACCTAATATTTCCAAAGTAAAAAAGTTAATCTGTAAATCAAAAAGGATCTCTGAAAAATAAACTAAAAAAAAATTAAAAACAAAACTAAAAAAGGATCTCTGAACTAGGAAAAATAAGAGAAAATATGAATCCAAGGCACTCCACCAGAATATTAGTCTAACTTTTTTTGTCAATTATCCAGTCAACAAAGAAATCACTCACATCATTGACAAAAATCTCTACATCAGCCCCTGGTTGTTTCACATTCACCTTATTAAATTGTGGGCTATACATCCTTAATATCAGTAAAATTCAGAATAAACGTATGTACCTATACAAGTATATTTTTCAGAGAGCAGGTTGTAAAAATTTACCTGCATACCACTACCTAAAAACATTTTTTTTTGTCTCAGTAGGAGATTCCTAAAACAAGTTGAAGAAGCCAAAGAGCTCCTGGGAGGGGGCCCCTAAAGGAAAAATATAAAGGTAAGGTAAAAAGGCTGTGATGGGGGCGGATGTGGCTCAAATGGTTGGGGGTCCGTCTGCCATATGGAGGGACCTGGGTTCGATCCCCGGGACCTCCC